>JBCJKH010028662.1:0-18710 GCA_039877255.1 Loriculus beryllinus | reverse complement strand
GGGCTTGGAGCAAGCTGCTCCAGTGGAAGGGGTCCCTGCCCGTGGCAGGGGCTGGAGCTGGAGGAGCTTTAAGGTCCATTCCAACACAAACCAACCTGGGATCCTGTGATTCTATAATAAATAAAAGCATTTCACTCAAACCCTAACCAAGAGCTGGAGGGGCAGCTTCAGAGTGAAATCTGCATGTGGGGAAGCCCCTGTGTGCAGCCTGGCTTTGCTGACTGCTGAAGTTGCAGGTATTTCTGTGAGATTCTTCTGAAAACATGGCCGTAATTAAAAAGAGTAGCAGTGAACAAAACCTGCTGGTGCCACAAATACAACTTTTAATGCTAAAGCAGGAAAACAGTAATTTTTACTCTCACAGACTTTCAAAATTCAAATGTGAGAGCTGAACAGTCAATCACACCCTCTAGTTTGACCTCAGGGGTATGGTCAATGAGGGGCTTTAACACCTACAATGAGTGGTGCAACACTGGCTTCCTTTGAGAGCTCAGCTCCCTGGTGCTGCCCCTGTTCAAAGCAAGGAGCATCACAGCAGCTTTTCCAGTCCTGGACGTATTAATGCCAGTTAACATCCTGTGATAATATTTATATCAGTTTTCATAAAGCCAGGGATGCCACAGCTGGCAGGGCTTGAAGGATCTGCCCAGTAAAAACTGATCCTTGTTCAAATACACCCCTTGTGAGCCCATGGAATGGTCATGATCCAAATCACGAGGCAAAGAACAACCTGGCAGAAGGTTTGAGGACTGAGTGGAGACAACTCAGTACCTCTAATGTGCAGATGGGAGGTCATATAAAACCTGTGACTCCTGACAAGCTTGTGTGCAGAACCCTGACACCGTGTGAGGAGCTGATGCTGCCAGACTGAAGCTCCGAGTCTGTTTAAAAATTATAACCCTTTGAAAAGAACAAAACCTTTGGAATTTTGATCACAACAGCGTTAGAAATGCACCTGCACTTTTCAAATAATAAATGAAAGGAATTCAACACCTGCTTTTATTTCTTTACACAGGACATTCCCATCATTTTACTGTAACATAATTTCCTTTGATGAAATTACTTAAGTAATATAAGCATCCTATAATGCTTCCCAGCTCAGTATAAGCTGTTGGCCAAATCCATCAGCCTGCAGCTGCAGGAGAGGGAAACTGAAACACTCTGTGCCCCACAGGTAAGACACATCAGGACCATGCAGCCGCAGCTCCCACGCAGCTCCATTGCGGAGCTCTGCGGCTCCGCTGGGAAAGGGAAGCAGCTCCCATGGAGTGGAAGGTGAACAGATGCTGTACAACCTCCTGCACAGCGAGGGGGAAATTCAGCCTCAGCTCAAATTCCTGTTCCAAAGTCAGAGCAGATCTGTCCTTACACCCGGCGCACCAGCGACGTGGCATTATTCCCAGGGCTGAGGTCACTCCTGATGTCAAAGTGCTACATTAGCATCCGTGCTTTCAGGAATCATGGCACAACTGACTTCATCGCGTTCCGTGGGTGCTAGAAAAAGGTGTCTCAAAAGAGGCCGCGGTGAATGTCAGAAAGCAAGCAGAGTACCCAGCGAGGTGTGTAGTAGCAACGCTGTGTGTGCACCTCCCTTCCACCCTGCGTATGAATACACAAGCTATAAATACAATCGAGTCGCCCACGTGTCATGAGCAATAGGAAGCTGTTTATCAGCATTTAGCAACTCCATGCAGACACTGAGGAGCTCCAAGCAGCACCAATTGGAAGTACCAGAAACTGAAGGAGTAATTCTGGAAAGAAAAAAAAAAAAAAAAAGAAAGAAAGCTAAGTTGGATTTTGGACAGAAGATTTCAGCTCAAAAGCCACATGGGAACTTTCATCACTCTGGGTGGATTTTACACACAATAATTCACAGAAAAGGAAGAAAGAAAACCCACACTCCCAGCTCTAGGCTTCTGCTTTGGTTCAGAAATGGTTTGAAGATGCCACCTAAGGATCCTCCAGCCACATCTTCTCTAACAGCCAGCTCTCCTCAGCAGTCTCCAAGCTAAACATGGGGCCAATACAACATTTTGCCAGGGCAAAACTCTATCCAACCAGAGAAGAGCACACTTCCTGAGCAGGGTGGCATGGCAAAGGGGAGAAGAAATGTCTGACCCCTGTGGATGTGCTGAGACTGATTTGGGGTAACTGTCAGAGCAATGTAAAGGGACAAAGCAGCAGAGCCGTGTCTTGCAGGCAGGTGCCAATATTCCAGACAACACATACACTCCAGCCTCCATCCACCACAAAGAACAGTAACAGAGCCCTGGCAGGAATAAACACCAGGCTCTTGCAGAGCTACGATCCTTCCTGGAATGGAGCAGTCTTCCCATCACTCAGGTACCCCTGGAAACCGAGTTCCCAGGAAGGGAGCCAAGCAAGGAAAAGTATGATAATGAGCTAAACCAGCACATTGTCCACTGATCCAGCAGTGTGAACTGCACACAATGCAAACCCCATCTGCTGCAGTCCAGCAGCACGTGTGAGTCAAAAGCCCTAACACATCCTTACTTTGAAGAAGGGGCACAAAGAAACACTGAATGTGAGAATCTCCCTTGGAAAAGGATCTGCTGGTGAAAGAGTAAGTGCCACAAAGCAGGGCTTATTAACAAGCACATAGTAACACATTATTCAGATTTGCCCTTGATCTTTAATTCATAATTCAAGTGGATAATGCATTTCCATCGCAAGAAGGCACAGGGGCAGCAGAGCTCTCCCAGCTGCTGCACGTGTGAGCACAGGCACGGCACAAGGAGGCGAATCCAACAGGACACACGCGACAATGTGTTTTCCATTATGCAATGTACGGAGTGTGGGCACAGCTTTTGCCTCCTTCTGCCACACACCAAAGCCACAGCAAATGCAGTGTGCAGCATTCCAGGCTTTCAAAAACTCATAGCAAGGAAAAACCCATGTTCCATCGATTTAGATCACAATCGCTGGACATCCAGTAATGTTCTGATCCAGAACTGAGATATCCAACGCTGACAAATCCTTTCGAATTTCACAGGCACTCTTCAACAAAGCCTCCTGCTGTTGCAACAGTCCTGGGGCGCTCTGGCACTGCAACAGACCCAGCACATACAGGAGGACAGAGACCTCGTGTGCTCACAGCAGCATCCCAGGACTAAAATAATGGTTGTTTCCTGCCACCTGTCTGTAAGGGACTCCCCTTCCCTCTTACACTTCCTGCCACAGCAAAGCCTGCTTCAGCAGACTTCTTCCTCTCTCCTTTCTCCCTTCTCCCACACTTCCAGAGTTGTTTCAGTGACACTTTAACTCACAGTCTGGTTCAAATTATTCAGTTATTAACACTGGTGTAATTTTAACGTTACAGGTAAAGCAAAGTTTGTACTTCCCTGGGTAGCACTATCATGACCTCAGCACTGTGTACCCCATGTTAGGAGTATCTTTACTCTTCCCATCTTGGAGCCATTTTGGCCTTTTGCAAAGCCAGATCCCCTGTGCAGGTAACCACTTAACTGTGACACCACAGAATGGGAGGACTGGTGCCTGTGGAGGTAGTACCTCGTCAGGCAGGGCTGGGTGATCCAGGCTGCCCATTGACACCCTTGCCAGGTCCCCCAGGAAGGCATCAGTGGTGTGGCTGCAGTGTCACAGCTTCCCTGGAACCCACAGGCAGGTCTCAGGCTGCAGCCTGCAATGGGCGGGTATGAATTTGTCCTGTAAAGCTGGAGCGGATGAGATCCTACAGCCATGCTGAGATGCCCAGCGCAGAGAGGACTCAGCCTAAGCTGCCAGTAAAATCCGATCATCTACACAAATCCCCCCCGATTTCCAGCCAAAGAACATTTCACCAGCGGATCACAGTTTCAGAGCCCACTGCCTGGATCTGGGTCTCATTTTACTGTCCAGTGAACCGCAGCGAAGTCACAGGGCTCAGCAAAGGGCCACCAAGTCATCAGCATCACTGCACACTACGGGGCTGCACCATGGGATGTGTTCTGCAGGAGAGGCTTGGAACAGGCTCCCACTGACACACAGTGAGCTCACCAGAAGTGATAATACACGAGGGTTTGTACCAGAATAACTGTCCTGGGCCAGAATGACTTGAAACAGAACAGCAGCCATCACCATGCATTTGTTCTGAAGTGTCAGAAACTGCCCCAGCCTGGGTGTTCCTGACTCGGAGCCCAGCAATGCACGCTCCTGGCTTCCTGCACCCAGCACAGCACCTCAAGTACTCAGTAAAGACAAATTCTACCCCACAGTCTGAGCACAGGCTCTGCCCTGGCACTATGTGAGAATACGGGAGCAAAATGGTGAAGCCAGGGAGATAACCACTGAGTGACAAGGGGCTGTGAGGGAAAGGAGCTGCTTCACGTCAGCGTCCTCACAGTCCCAGGCATTCTTCTCCATTCCAGAGTTTTCCGAGCAACTACAGTTTATTCATGAGGGCAAGGCAATGCCTGGTGTTTAATGATGCCGTACAGATCCATGGCTATAGCACATCTTCTGCCTGGCGTCAGGAATACGTTACTGGATGAGGATATGCGTGAGGATAAGGAGGTCCGACACCGATTGCTCGGGTTCCCCTCCGCCTGCTCTATTTCCTTCAGTTTCACACCCGGGCAGTGAACAACGCACACGGTGCTGCCAATGCATCCACACAGGTGACGGGGAAACCACTCCCATGGGGAACAACCACGGGAGCTGTGGCCTCGGGATAAAGCCGGAGCACCCGACCGTAGATCAGTGTCACCCCTCCCAACGCTGGGGTGCCCCAGCAAAGCAGGGAACAGAGGCACGGACCAATGCTGCTTTAATGGCCACTGAGACGCGGACCCAAGTTTATTCTTTACATGTACTTTACAACCAGCGTTCTGCTTTTCTGCACATTTTAGGCAGCACAACGGGAGGCAGCGGTCACGATCGTCAAAGCCTCAGCAGTAACAGGATTAACCTCGCAGGGACAACGCCAGCTGCAGTGCGGGAGCTGCCCGCAGCCCTCAGCGGACTGACCGGGCGCTCACGCAGGCCGGGGCCGCTCCAAGCCGGCCTGCGGGGGGTGCCCGCACTATCCGGTACCGGCGCTATCCGGTGCCATCCCACACCGCCGCCGTCCCGCGCCCCGTCCCCGGGGCACCGCGGCGGCGCCACGCAAGCAGGGGCGGGGCCTGCGCATGGCCCGTGCGGGAGCGCCGCCCCGCTGACCCCGGAAGCGGTCGTGCCGCGGTGACACGTCGCAGGGGCCGTGGCGGCGGGAGCGGAGCCGGGCCCGAGGCTGTCGGTGGGGCCGCGGGCCGGGCCTGGGGGCGGCTGCGGGAGGCGGCTGGGGCTGGGCTGAGGGGGGCGGCGGGGAGGGAGGCCCCGCGGCCGGGTGCGGGGCGCTCGGTGTCCCGGGGCGCTCCCCTCGGGCCGGGTCGTGCAGCGCCACGAACCCCGCTGCTCTGTTGCAGATCCTCTGCGATGTCCGGGTTTGACAGCTTCAACACCGAGTTCTTCCAGACGAGTTACAGCATCGATGAGCAGAGCCAGCCCTACGAGTACGGCGGGAGGCCCTACAGCAAGTAAGGCCCGCTCGCCTTTGAGCTCGTTTGCCGCGTCCTGTGCGGAGCCTGAGCTGCGGTGGGGGGGGGGGGGTTGGTCAGGAAGGGGTTGGAATCCACCGCCCGCTGAGGCTCGTCAGTGGGTTCCTGCTGCTCTGCTCCATGAGCGGCGTAACTTGTACTCTGTACATGGAGGAACAAAGCAGCTGTGTGTTCAGTACTCGGCCTTCTGCGTTTTAAAGCAGAGATAGAAAATGGAAAGAAAGGGCCGTCTTGATTGTAAGCGTAATCTTTGGGAAGAGGAATGTCAGTGTTCTGTAGGTCTATCTGCAGGCAGTAAAACCAGCTGCAGTGTTCCATAAAGGAGCTGGCAATGTCAGCGGTGGTTCCTGGATGTCAGCAGGGAAGCGTGGTGGATGTTCCTCAGCCAGGGGAGCTCCAGGGAGGCTGCTGGGAATATCCAGCCCCAGGCTGAGGATCTGGGTCAGGTACATGACCCGTGGGTCCCTGCAATAGATGGAGCAGGGCGATGCCCATCAGTGTCCTGAAAGGTCTCAGTGCTGTGCTGAGCTCTGCTGGAACAGAGGGAGAAAGGAGAGTGAGATCTGGATTTCCCTTCTGCATGTTTATATTTTCATAGTTAGATGTTTTGGAAACGTTTGCCAGAATCTCTGTATTCAGACTTGGAAGTGATTAATGACGAGGATAACTTAGGAGGTTGTTTAGGAACAGAGGATAGCTTTGATTCAGCTTAAAAATACCAACATATATATTTTTTATACATACAACATTTATAATAGAAAGTATTCCAAAGGCAGGATAACTTGATTTGGTAGTACTTAATGAAGACTATGTGAAATAGAAACTGAAAATCCTTGTTTTATCCTCCCCTGCATCATGTCCTATAGGTCATGCCATGGTTAATGTCCATACCATTCTTCTTGTATGCCTGACACATGTGGTGCTCAAGGGAAGGGGAAACCAGCTTTTTTCTCTGTTGATTTATTTTTACTATGTTCCCTTTTTAAATATGGGGGGGAACAAAAGTGTCACTGTGAAAAGCTTCTTTCTCTGACAGTGAGCTTGTAAGGAGACTTCCTAAATAGCAAATCCATGCTGGCATTGGATGTCAGTAGTATTTAATGGCCAATATCTAAATAAGTTTGAGATGTAAAATTTTAATACTCTGTTACAACCTGTAGTAGTTATTCAGTCAATGGATAATGTTTGTTTCTCCAGGCCTCTGACTTGAAGCCAGAAAGCAATACTAGTGCGTATAGCAAAAATGATCTCATTTAGCTTAACAGGGAGCATTTGAATGATGGATGTGACTGTGTGCCCAAAAGGCCTGGATCCAAGTAGGGGATCATCTAATGTCACTTTATAAGACAAAGGAAGGATTGGTTGCTGTGAAAAGAAGCTTTGCTTTTGCAGGGAGGTGTTTAAAATACAGTTCTGTGCCTGTCCATGATCCGATGTCGTTCCTTGCAGGCAGTATGGAGGCTACGAGTACTCCCAACAAAGTGGATTTGTCCCTTCCGACATGATGCAGCAGCAGCAGCCTTACACAGGGCAGATCTACCAGCCAACACAGACGTACAGCTCGACTTCAGCACAGTCTTTTTATGGAAGTAATTTTGAGGATGAGCCTCCTCTATTAGAAGGTATAACTTATGCTTTATGGCTGAAATCCAGAACTGTTCCCAGTTTGGGGATAAGCTGAGTGAAGCAACTGGGGGTGACAGGAAGGGCAAAACTGAAATGACCATGCATAATTCTTTTCATGTAACTTGTAGAATTGGGGATCAATTTTGATCACATCTGGCAGAAGACACTAACAGTGCTGCACCCATTGAAAGTAGCGGATGGCAGCATCATGAATGAGACTGATTTGGCTGGACCAGTGGTCTTCTGTCTAGCATTTGGAGCCACATTATTACTGGTAAGATACTGATTGCAAAAGATTCCTGTTTGTGCATTAATATCAGTGGAAGCACTGGGGGAAAAAAGCCAAATTACCTGGTACGTCAGGGATGACTTTCAGTATCAAGAGTCTGGTGAAACACTTGCAAAGTAAACCTGCTTTCAGTTGTTTGTGCCTGTTACTAGGTCAGCAGCTTTTTTTAGTTGAGCTTAATTGAAATAAGATTGTACTTTAATGGCTCAGAAATGTCAATTATGAAATGACAGAGCAGCAGCAAACGTCTTCCTTGTCACTGAAGTAATAGCTATAGTTATAAAAAGCTCTTTTCTCTGAATGTCTTGAGGCACAACTTTTAATTTTTGCCAAAAGTTTCACATTACTACAACACTTGAACACAGTGGTTTGGTACCAAGGGGACTTCAAACATACTCTAATAAGTAACTTTATTTATGGAAACTAGGCCAGTAAAGTTAATGAATATATTTCTAATAGATACATGAAATGTTCATTTCCTAAGAGATTATTACTTTCCATGTGTTTCCCATAGAGCTTGAGGAGGAAGAGAGGTGGGTTATACATAAACTTGATCTGGAAGTCAGTGGCTAACAGAGCTCGAAGCCACACATGGTGGCAGCTTCAGTGGCCTCCTGGTTCTGTGTCCCTGCAGGGTGCATGCTGTTGTGTCAGTGCAGTTTGGTGTTAGAAAGGAAGCATCCATCTCACCATTGGCAAAACGGTTGAAGACAGGATAGCTGTGTGTTAAATGATGCATGTGTACTTTCTGCATACCTGTTAGTAAGCAGAGTTCCCATTCTGACTGTTTAGGATCATCCTGTTAGTTCTGCCTGTGGAGTCTGTCACATTTTAAGACTTCAGCTCTTTTTTTGTTAAGAAGTCCCCAGATTGCAATTTTTTGGTCTTTATACCGTGGTTCTGTAGAGATTATTATGTGCGGCCCACATGAGAAGTTAGTTGATTGAATCCTGAAGAATTCATAGGCTTTTGGAGTTCAGATCAAGCCATAACAATTCAGTCAAACTCTGTTCATCAAGATACGTGAAGTGAGTCTAAATGTACCTCTTGATGGGTAGAGCATATGGGCGTCCTGGAATTCAGGTGGTGGGAAATCCAACTCTTGAATTTGGATATAGGGGTGGGGGACAAGGGAGAAAGTGCAGATGCTCTGTGAACAACTACCCTCATCCCTGTGTTGGTGGGAGGTGTTACTTGTTCTGGTGATTAACCTCCATTGCTCTGCTTGACTTTCAGGCTGGTAAAATTCAGTTTGGCTGCGTGTATGGCATCAGTGTAATCGGATGTGTAGGGATGTTTTGTCTCCTGAACTTAATGAGCGTGACAGGCGTCTCATTTGGCTGCGTTGCCAGTGTCCTCGGATATTGTCTTCTTCCAATGATCCTACTTTCCAGTTGTGCAATTGTGTTTTCCTTGCAGTAAGTACATAAACTTTATAATTGGGTAGTAGGTTCCTCTCTCGTGAGCTGGGAAAGTTACTAAAAGGAATTTTCATAGGCAGTGATGAAGCTGCATAGAATGTGAATATGACAGGAACCCTTACTAAGTGTAAAACCATAAATATTGACAGTCTCCAGGTGGATAAAAGGTAGGTGAATACTGGCTTTGTCTAGGAGTCAGTTAACAGCTTTTAAATACATAGGCTCAAATAACAATATCGAGTTTGCTTTCACAATTCTATATTCAAATCTGTCAAATCTGTGAAGTCTAAAAGTAATCATCATGTAAGGTGCAAATTTGAATTTGACAGACAGAAGATAGGTGTGATTCCTCATAGCCATGTGAAATTAGGGACTGAAAAGAAAAAACTTTCTTCAGTTACTTTACTCACTGCTTCTACATTTCATATGCACAGAGTTAATTTGGGGCATTTTTTATGCTGTCATAATTGAATAGTATCATTCTGAAGTCTTTAGTGAAGCTATTTCATTTAATGTCAACTATGAAAGCTGAGATTTGTCTTAGGATCTGTAAGAAGTGTTGCGAGGAGCCCAGTTACAGCTCCTCTGAGCAGGTATACACAAGGCCTGTATGAATTGTTTTTATTTCTCTCTGCAGGGGAATGCTGGGGATTATTTTCACGGCTGCAATCATTGGCTGGTGCAGCTTTTCTGCTTCCAAAATCTTTATCTCTGCCTTAGCAATGGAAGGACAACAGCTCCTCGTAGCGTACCCCTGCGCGCTGCTGTACGGGGTTTTTGCGCTCATTTCCGTGTTTTGAACAGACTGTCCAAACTGCTGGACTCCCGTGGGCCAAAATGGAAACATCAACTTGGGACATGCACCTGGACCAGAAGCAGCTGCAAACAACTGTGTAGTGTTGCTGTCACGACACTTACAGACCTGGTTTGAATCATCTGGGACAATGAAAACAAATGTCTCCTGTTCACTTTTTTAGGACTCTGAATACTGTTTTCGATTGACCTGAGGTGTCTGTAGCTTTAATAAGTGTCCATGCTTCTCAAGTTAATGTAATTTCTTTCCCATTCTTATATCTTTAAACAAGTAACTTTTAGTTATTTGAGGGCTGTTTGGTTCATTTGGGGAGGGGGGGTGTGTTTGCCTCTTTTGATTTGGTTTTTTCCTAGGGGCTGAGGGAGGGACAATGGTTGCAGTTATAAATGGATAGATTTTCATCCAGAAAGAGTTACCAGAACTGTAGGTCTGGGCTACTCTGAGTAAATCTGCAGTAATAAAGAACCTGTTTCCTGTCCCCTCTTACCAAGAGCAAAATGCACAAATGAACAGAAGCAATTAGACTCTTTTCTATATTTTAACAAATATCCTCTGAAGCTCCTTGGTCTCATTTATTTGTTCATTTGATGTGGTAGTATTTCAGGATTTAAAATACTTAAATTATGAATTAGAAAACATGGTTAAAAGTTAAAGGGATCTGTAATTCTATCACACTTGAAATAAGAATACATTTGGATGTCTGAGTAGCTATATGTTACCTTGGATTTCTGAAGATTACTTCAACTAGAGTTTCTTTTCCTGATGGTGCAGATACTTGTAGATTAAGAGTAATCTCTTTTGCAGTACTTCCAAGAAAAACACCATTTTGAAAATGTTATGCTTGTCAGTATTGTAGTTACTGTAAAATAATTTAAGGCATATTGATTAAATTTTCCTTGAATTTTGAAAAAGGTGGTTTGATTTTTCTAATCTTTCTTTATCAGTGGAGTTCAGTTACTGAAATAGAAACTTCATTACTGAACCAAATATCTATTTAAAACTCTTTAGTTCCTGGATCTGGCTTTGCTTCAGTCACAAATGAGAATTATAACCTGGTTTGGGATGTTAGTCACAAGAATTCTTATAAGTGTGGGAGATGGGAGAGCAAAACCAGTTGTTCTTCACATGAGTGCTTCATCTCATTGACTGTACTGCAGGTGTTAGTCTGATGTTCCTCTGTCACATCCATGGAATGATCTGTTCACAGACTCCAGGAGCTGAATGACCGGTCAGCAGTGTTAACTCTAACACCTTCTGGTAAGACTTGAGGTGTGGGTGCTGCTTCAAAGGAGAGCTTTCATGTGTTGTGAATGATTTCAGTGGCTCAGTACATGGTTTTGTTCACTCTTCCCTTTGTCCTGCACCTTCTCCTGAAAGCACCTTCCTGGTGCCACTGGAGGTTACTGCCAAGGTCCAGAGCCAGCTTTTGCCTGTGTCACTGGGAGTTGTGGGGAGTGTCCTGGGTCTAAAGCCTTTAAGAACCAAACACTGATGCACAGAATGTTTCTGACTTGCACTGTGTGCTGTAACTGGTTGTTACAGTGAATTGTACAACTCATGCACAAGAAACTTTGATTTCCTTCCAGAATGAATTGAAGAGCCCAGGTAATTTTCTACTTTGATACATTATTAAAAATTATCATCCTAAATAAGTGGTGAGTTGATTTCATTGAGCAGGACGTGCTTTATCACTTAGCAAAATGGCAGAATGTGTTGCTCTGTACTTGGTAGTTGTACTTGGTAGGATTTCTCCGCATTAGTGGGCCACCTCTGCCCTGGTGCACAAAGTTCTTACTCTTTTTAATGAAGAACATTACCTGCTGATGGAGCGCAGTGTCCTGTGTTTGTGCAAAGACATTACAGTGATAACCTTTTCCAATGAGGCCTAATTAAATATAGAATTGTTCTTGTAGGTGTAAAAGCTCACATACTTTCTTGAGCACACTAGGTTCTAATACTCATATTCTAGTGAAGCAGGCTCATTAAGCTTACCTTGCATAAACCAGTGTGGTTTGTTTCTTAAAGCCTGCACTGATGCTGTAGGTGGCTTCCACGGTGATTAGTTACAGGTTAAACCGCTGTAAAGAACCTTTTCTGTTGCCACAGCATGAGCAAACAGTGTGCAAGAAAACATTAAAATTGGTTTGTCTCAGTATGGCTCTGGCAATGAAGCTGCTGAGGGTGTCTGAAGAGGTCTTTATTTACCCAGGTACATGCTCACAAAGCCCTTGCTCTGGCAGTAGAGGATGTTGCTCAGCACACTCAAGCAGTGAGGTTTGAGCAGTGAGTTTCAGGAGTGGTTTGTGTTCAGCTCACGCTGTGGAGAGTTTAACAGGGAATTCCTCACTGGTCTCCAGTGGGAAGTGGAGAAGTGGATGGGAGCAGAAGGGGTCAAGCACTTTAGTTCATAGAGAACTTGATAAATCACAGTGTTACGTCTAGACTGGTAGTTTTAAATATCCCGTTTCTGGTACATTAATTAATATGATGTCATTGACTCTGTTTATTGCCTTTTCAAAATCAATTCCATTGATTTTCTGTAATAGTGTTTTGTCCTAGATTTTGCTTCAATTTTAGTCCCATTTCAGACAATTTAATCTTGCCGTTGCATGGAATGACAGGACTGTGCTGTAATTCTTCACTCCCACATTTGCCTTTCATACTTCATAGGACATTTTTACTTTCTAAATCTGAGCTGTATGCCCCAGTCTGTTAACATAAATGTTCTTATCCAGTTCTCAGGTGAAATACTAGCATTATTTCATTCCATCCTGCATTCTCTCGACATTTCTTGTTACTCAGCCTAAAGCATCCAAATACAAATGCTGATGTTGCTTATTTAAAACAACTTTCGTTATAACACCCAATCTTGAAATGACTTCCGTTCACAGCAGGTAAAAGGTACCTTTCCCAGTTTGTCCATCTTCTGTCCTGGTTTGTGAGTGTTTTGACAGTGACTTTGTTTTTCAGATCACTAGTTTGACTCTGAGGTAGCTGCTGACTGCAGTTCAGTTTGGTTCTGTAGCAGCGTTTCTGTGGGTACCAACAAATGGCACAGCCTTTACTGGAAAGCATGTTTCTTCTGTGCTCTTATGTCTTCACTCTGTCTTCACCGAGATGCAGTGTGCAACAATAAGAGCATCCTAACAAGGAATGAAGGAACTGAGTAACTGGGGCTTGCTGTTTCCTGCTTCTCCACTGGGTGGGCCTGCAGCGTATCCCATGTGTACAACACACCCAATATGCTTCCATCACTGCTGTGCTACATCACTTCCAGGTGCTGGAAAGCAGGACCCAAGGCTGGCATGGCTCAGCATCAGGAAGCCTTTCCCGTCCTTGCCTGTCTCCCACAGCATCAGTAGCAGTCCTATTCCCAGGTAGTCAAACCTCTCCTGTTGTCAGGTTTCTGTTCCCTGTCATGGGAAGGGGTTTGTTGCAGTCATGGCTTGTCCCATCACAGAGATGCTGTGTGTGCTGAGTAGCCCTCCTGGCAACAGGAAACCTTGCCATAAAGCTGTGCTATTTCTGACCAGCTGCTTTGGTCCCATTATAGGAAGTCTCTTGGTTTCTGTCTGTGCTTGAGGATGATTTTCTCATTCCGGTGGTTTGTACCAAATAAAAATTACTGGTTCAGACAAGGTGAAGGGATCTTCAGCTGCAGTGTCTGCACTTAACTAACACCACCAGCAGATGTCATGTTACTTGCTGCTCTGCTTTCTTACAGATTCATTCAGCCAAATTCTGCCAAATGGCTATCTGGTTTATTTTAAAGCCCTGAGTTGCAAGGTACAGAATTACCTTTACTCGTTATATATGGGATTTGAGAGACTTCAGCACTCCCTTGAGGATACAAAGAGAGGGGTTTATCTTTTGGATTTGAGAGTTCCAGGAAAGTCAGATGGGGCTCTCTGCACGGGAAATATACCATGAAACCACAGGCTTGAGCCTGGCCTGTCACTGCCATGTAGCACTTGGCAGATGATCAGTCTAGTGGCCACACTCATGGAACTCTATCCAGGTTAGGTTAGATAGGAAGTGAGGGCTCAAAAGTCATATGGATGCCCTGTTCCATCACCTCTTGTGAGAGCTTAACTTGGTTCCCTGGGGAGCTCCTTTCTCCAGGTCCCTCACTGTGGGGTTGGGGTGGGCACGTGCAGGCAGGCAGTGATGGAGTCCCAGGCTCCACCATGGAGATCAGGCAGGGCCTCAGCTGCGGCTGCATGAGGAGCCCTCCAGTGCTCCCTGGTTTTCTAATGCTGCCCACTGGATTACCCCCTGTGCCTTGTTCTCCTGTCTGCATCCATGGGCACCTCTTGTGCCTGCTCCCACATCCTCCTCTGCCCTCGGCTGTGGAGGGGACCCAGAGGAGTCATCACTGGATATAAAGGTGAGATTATCTCATTTCTGCCAAATAGGTCTGACCTGTCCTCTAGAACTCCAGTGGGAGGGAAATGGCACAATCGCTTCTGAACACCTTGTCTGTGCTCTGCTAACTTTATGATTAGAAAATGGTTCAGGATGTCAGGCTTATTTCTTCCTTTTTTTTCCCTGCCTCTAATGCACTTTGTAATTACAAGTCACAATAGACATGAAAGACAGTTCATTCTCTTCCTTCTGGCAGCAGCCCCTTACACAATGGTGAACTCCTCCTGATTTCCCCTGTCATTCTTCTCTTTCCTTGAACAAGCCCTGTCTGACTATCTGTTGCCAGCCCCAAACCCTCTCCTACACAAATACTTCTGAGCCCTTGGTTGCCTGTCTTGCTTACAGGCATTGACATTTCTTCTTTAAAATAGCATTGTGTGCTGGGCTGAATTCCATCTGAACAACTCGCATCATTTCTCCAACTTTGCAGATCAATTTGAACTCTAATCCCATCTCCAAAGTCTTCTTCCCATCTTTATCTTCCACCTCCAAGTTGATCAGAGCAGTCAGTGCTGAAGCCTGAGGGTGGGCTGTATTGTCTACATTCAGTAGCGATGCAGTCCCAATTGTGCACTCCCATATAAGCTTTCAGAATTGATGTTTCTGAGCCGTGTATCTTGTCTCAGGATCACCTCTGCTGCTTCCCTGTTTTTGGTAGGACCAGTTAGGTGTGGAAGATGGTAGCTAGGTTTGCCGAACCGGCTATCTCCAGTACAATCCCATATTGGCTGTTCGTTGTCACCTCATTTTCTTCTGTGTATTTACGGATTCTTTTCACTGTTTTCCAGACTCCTGATAGGCATGAACTTGGGTCCTTGGGTTCCTTGGTTCCTCCTCTTATAAAGTTCGTCCCTCCATCACTGCAGCACTCGCAGCCCTATCCCCATGCCTGCTGCATGTGTCCTCGAGATGCTCTCAGGTGGCTGAGCCTGGTCCCTGAGCACCCTCCGGTACATTTCACAAGCCTCCATGGGCACACAATGTACAGAAACAGCATTAACCTCATCGGGGTTTCAGCCTTCTGTGGGGGGCACCCAAGGAGGGCGTGTTAACCTGCCTGTCACACAGCACTTGCTGCCCTCCCCTGCTCGTGTTCTTGGCTTTTCCTTTTTGTTCTAGTATATTCACAGACACTTTTGTCAGTCTTGTTTGCAGCTCTGTTCACTGATCTCTTGTTACTTCCCTTCTACCTCAGCATAGGCTGCCTATTTTTTACTTGTCTTTGCTAGAAGAACATGCATCAAACTTTGATGGCTTCATTTACCACCATCAACCATTGAGATATTATTTAGAGAAGAAGCTGAAATAATCAGACAAGAGTACTATAAAAATAGCACTCCGTCTTTTAACCTTCCCAATGCCTTTCAGACACAATTTCACCATTGAATATTTTGGGTCTACTTCAGTCTTTAAATACACCCAGAGCAGTGGCTGTGAGTGCTGCTGGATTGCACAGCACAGCGGAAGAGAGTCTTTGGTTGCTCTGAGTCATTGTTTGGAGGGATGTTCGCTCAGTCCCCTGCAAACCAGGTCGCTGATTTTACCAGTCAGCCCGTAGTTAAACAGCTCTAGAACTAACTGGCTTGAGTTCAGGCCGTCAATCACAAAATGGGGTTGCTAATTCTGGAGCTGCAGAGACCTGTGGAGGAGCAGGGGTTTGGGTGAGCGCTGCACCATGGGTGACTGCTTGTACCTGTTACCAGCCGGGGCTGTGCCAATGAAAAAGTGCACTTTGGTAAAACATTGAAATCGTCCAGTTACATTTGCTTTTTGTTCTTAAAAGCTTAACAATGAGATATATCTAGATATATCTAGATATATATCTATGAATATAATCTCACATGGAAGAATGCCCTGGGTATGGATTTCGGAGGCTCAGTAACAAGGACATCAGCTTGATGAGCTGCAATTGGCTTTGATGTTTGCTCTGGCCATTTTGTGCTTTCCTGGAATTCTTATAATCTAGCTCCTTTTATCTAAACTAGGCATACTTAACTATCCTGTAATGGTAGGTTTGATCTGGAGATTGAGAATTCACAGTTTTGTGTGTCAGTAACAGCTTTGAGACGCAGATGTTTCATGTTAATTTAATTTCTGTCTTTTAGACCAAATGCATTTATTTATTCACATGTTTACACAGCCAAGATAACAATTCTGATGCCATGGGGTGGTTTATTTCTGTTTCTTTATTCAATGTTTAAATAACATTATCTGCTTTGAATACCAAGGTTGGCATAGAGGCTTTTTGCTGTTTTTTTTACTTGAACAGGCCCCTCTTCCTTGTTTCGCTTCTTCATCTCTGGCGATTCCACTCATATCTGAAAAAAGCAGAACTAAATCTTACCCAGGCAGAATGTCAAAAGACAAGAAGTTCATAATTACAAATGATGGATTGGCCCAAGCCCACATCATGGGATTAATTCTTCACTCCTTCGCACCACTGTTAATTTGGAATAAATTTGCAGCAGTCAAGCAATGCTCACTCGGGTGGTAAGTGTGAAGATTGTGATGTTCTGCCTGAGCTTTAAGTGAGCTTAAAAGGCCTAATTCTGCCTCAATTCTATTCCTGCTTGCTGGGGTGAATATAGGGCTTCAATTAGAAAGCACTCCTCCTGTCTGCCCATTACTGGGGTAGTTTCCCACCAGTCCTTGCTTCCATGAAGGGACTCAGCTTTTCCCACAGCCATGTAAGGAGCTGCTGGGGGTTCCTCGCAAATCACCTGAACACGTGTGAGCATGGAATGGGCTGACGTTTGCCACATGTTGCTCCTATCACTTCTTATGAGAGGGTTTGTGGATGTACAGTGATTTATTTAGTGAATACCAAGAGAAATGAAGCCACAAAAGGTCTCAGAGTGAGCTAAGTAGCAGGCTGCAATACCTCTGACAACTGGAAAACACAGGAAGGGTGAGAGCAAACATCCATCCTACCTGTGAAGGTGCTTAAGTGTAGGACGCAGGAGCATTGTTCAGGCGGGAATGTCCTTGGTTTTTACCTGCATATGTAAATCATCCCGGTGTGCAGAGTGGATGTGGTGGCATGGAGGAAATCCTGCCCCTTGCCTTGCACTCCCTCTGATGGCACCAAACCCTGCATGCTGACAGGCTGGAGGCAGGCCCCAAGAGGGATGCAGCCCTGGGATGCTCCTGCTGGTGTCTGTCTGTATCTGTAAACAGGATGCAGAGGATAAATGGTCAAAAATGGTTGTTCTTTGCACTGTTTATGTTCGGTATCTCTCAGACAGTTTAACAAGACATCCAAAATTTTACCCTGTAAAAACATAGATTGGCTTGATGAGGGAATAGGGCACAGAAAGGGCAGCAGAGCCTTTCCTGTTTGCATGCACACAAATGGCAAAGAAAAACCTTTATTTATACTCATTAAAAACATTGAGCTGAAGCTTTGAAACGTCTCTTCAGTTTACACAGGGATGTGGCTGGAAGCATGTTCTATGGGAGTCTTTTCCATGGAAACCTGAAGTGTAATCCCCCAAACAGCTCACTCTAATGTGGATGGGCTCAATAGCTAGATACCACCTGGTGCTGCTGGTCTGGTTGCTATGGTCTTGTTGTCCATAACCTTTGATGACAGCAGGGGCTGGGGCGGGCGTACGAATGTGCCATGGAGCGCACTGGGCACGAATGTGCTCGCTAATGCACAAACACTGCTCCTTTCTTCCAGGAGCCTCTGGCAGTTCAGACAGCCCAGCCTGAGCTTGCACAGCGCCTCAACCCCTCCACACCACTGCCAAGATCTCTCCCACTGCCACCACTCGGTGCCGGAGCCTCTCGCAGCCCGGCTGCATTGCTGGGATTTGCAGCACATCCAGCCCCTGGCAAACCAGGATCAACGTTGCCTTGAGCAACACACACGGCAGGCTCCAGAAGCTGATGCCTTTACCCAGCTCAGGCCCTTGCAGCTTTGTTCTGCTATCATCAAGTTGCTCTTATTTACATCCTGCAGTAAGCAAGGTGGAAAATCTGCAGATGATGCATCTTGGCGAGAGGGTGACATTCAAGCACAAGAGTAACCCATGAATGTAACACTTGATGAAGCTTAGAAAGCCAAAAAAGCTTCATGGATTAGCATTCTGCTCCAGTTTTCTTCTGCTATAAAATTCCTTTTCCTTTTTTGTCAACCCATTCTGCAAAGATGTCAGTTAATTATTATCATTTCTATATTACACAGGGAGAAACGGAGACATGGAGAAGGAGAACAATTTGTCTGGAGGTCACCAAGCAGGCAAAGGAGAACAACTTTCCAGGTCCACAGTTCTGCTGGGAAAACCAAACCATAACAAGAGTGTATCTGTACCTTTTGCTCATTAATCTATACCATCACCAGCAACTCATCCCCATCATTCTCTGAACCAGTGAACTGTTTTTAACTGCTGTATTTGTAATGCTGTGGTTCTCAATAGTTCTCACTGCTTTCAGCCTTTATTTCAGCTCCTCTGCTGTGGGATTTGCCTGATCACATGGATATCACAGAACCCCAGTCTGGTTTGGGCTGAAGGGACCTTAAAGCTCCTCCAGTTCCAGCCCCTGTCATGCACAGGGACCCCTTCCACTGGAGCAGC
>JBCJKH010028658.1:0-15353 GCA_039877255.1 Loriculus beryllinus | reverse complement strand
CAGGGTGCCCAGAGAAGCTGTGGCTGCCCCATCCCTGGCAGTGTTGAAGGCCAGGTTGGACACAGGGGCTTGGAGCACCCTGCTCCAGTGGAAGGGGTCCCTGGATGGGACACTGGAACCGGGTGAGCTTTAAGGTCCCTTCCAATCCAAACCATTCCATGATTCTATGATCCTAGCACAACCATTACAGCTTCTTTCCTCCTACAGAAGCATTTCCAGGAGCTATTTGCAAGGAGATGTGTTTCTTTTATTCTATGCAGCACCAATTGCCCACCTTTCACTTCCTCCAGACCACGTCTCAGAGCCTGCAGCTTCTCCATTGCACAATTGAGGAATGTGCCATTTACCTTGCCAGGTTTTGCTGAGATTTATTGTAATAAGGCTCTAATTAAGTGAAATGACTTGTTATCACTCAAAGAGGAGCCTTGAACTAATGCTTGAAACCACAATTGTGCTTCCAGTTGTCTTCAACTCATCAAGCGACTTGGAGAAAGTCGCTCTGAATAATGCCTCCGCTTCCCAAGCCATACAAGTGGGAAAACCCTGACCTACTTGGCAGGAGCAGGGAGAGCCTCTGCTCTTTATTCCCTCTTTTTAATGATTTAAGACAACCCACATGCGAGGCACTGGAGAGACGGGAATTCCACAAAGCCATTAAAAGAGCGCTAGAGGGACACTTTGGAAGCCGGTTCTCTGGATTTTCCCTGGAATCCCAAATCCTTCTATCAGTTTGCCAAAAGCCTTCTCAAACAAACTTAAGGTCACGGTTTGAGAGCTGCCAAAGTGGGGTTTGAAGGTGAGGAGAGGGCTCCTAAATGAGAGGGGCTATTGCAACCAGCAGGAAAGGCAGGGTGAATATTCACTAGCCACCCAAGCAGGAACGTTGAGGAACGTTTGTCTTCTCAGGTCAAGGGCACAGGTCCTGAATTTGAGCATGGGAAATGCGGATGGAGCCTCCTGTCACTCCTCTTATCACAGTCTTCCACATCCCAAAGGAGCTGAAGCCTCCAGACACCTTCACATGGGATAAATTGTACCTTTATGGAGCGACAGCATGAGCACAGCAGTGCTGCAGGGTCAGACCTGGAGGATGGAACCCTCTGCTCCTTCCTGGACCAGAACACGAGCTGAACACGAGCAGCTGGAGCTGAACACGAGCAGCTTGTGCCCAGGCAGCCAAGCAGCCAACAGCATCCTGGTCTGTACCAGCACCAGTGCGGCAGCAGGACCAGGGCAGGATTGTGCCCCTGTGCTGGGCACTGGTGATGCTGCAGCTCGAATCCTGTGTTCAGCTCTGGCCCCTCACTGCAAGAGAGACATTGAGGGGCTGGAGTGGGGCCAGAGAAGGGCAATGGAGCTGGTGCAGGGCCTGGAGCACAAGGGTGATGGGGAAGGGCTGAGGGACCTGGGGGGTTCAGTGTGGAGAAGAGAAGGCTCAGGGGGGACCTGATGGCTCCCTAAAAGTGCCTGCCAGGAGGATGGAGCCAGGAACGGCTGGGCTCTGCTCCCACCTCAATGCAAAATAGGAAATGCTTAGCAGGTATGCAGTTAGCAACACATCACTTAAAGTCTAAGGATTTTGTCAGCTAATGGCAACTGATGTAGAGCTGTCTTTCTCTGAACTGGAAATTTTGCCATATCCCTCCAAATGTGGTTTATAGCAGAGAAGATAAATGTACTGCTTCCCTACTCTATGTGTTGAGAAACTCGGTGCTGTGTTTAGCATCATGTGTGGGACCTGTGCTGCTCAACACCATTCTGTTATTTAGTGCTTTATAACACCAAGCAGAATTTAACTTTTCATTTAAGGGGTGTTACAGTCAGAGGAAGGAGAAAAAGAAGAAATAGCATTGAACTTGGCTTGCAGGAATCTCCATTTTGTGTTTGCAACTGATAGCCAAGATAGGGGAGAGTGACACTGGCTCTTACAAGCTGTGTCGTTCTGCCTCTACAAAAGAGATATCTATTTACCCTATATTCGTTTTCTCTTCCTCCTAATTTCCATAAACGTCCTCATTTCCATAAACTGCAATCCATACATTGTAATAGAGTGGCACTGCTTGCGGCAGTGCAGAACTGTGTAGTAATTACTGTATTCCAGCTGAGCTAATGAGTTTGTATCTCCACGCCATCCCCCCCTGACAGTGGCCTAGCTTAATAGTTATTTATTTTGACTAATCTCCCAGAACGGCTGCTCCCTCTAGTCTCCTCCATTATGTGATTTAGATGGAGAATCATTCTAGTGCTTGTTTTTTTATTATAGTGGTTATGGAACATTACTGGAATCAAATTAAATTTAGACATATTAAGGAGTCTGGCACAGTAAATACTGCACTTGTGAAGTTTGGGGGTTGAAGGATTGGAACAAAACCTGTTTCTCCAGCACCTTCCCATGTTCCCAGCTAAATAAAGCAGAGGAGCAAAGCCCGGGCTGCCTCTCTGCAGCACTGTTTGTTTCCCTCTGTTAGCATTTACCGGGCAGCAATGAATAATTAAAGTTCTCCTGCCCACAGTTGTTACCATTTGGATAAATACCCCCCACCAGTGGAAGGGTTCAGGGTCCCTGTGTTGAGCTCTGCTGTGTCTCTCCAGCCCCAGAAATGCTACCTCACCTTTTGCCTAATTCTCTCCCAGTGGGAGAGAGCAGGAGAGACCTCCCTGGGAAGGGCAGCCCATTTACCCTGCTCGTTAGCCAGAACCTCGCTGCTGGGAATAAGTCCAGTGCAGGTCAGGGAATTGATGGGGAGCAGCATCTGCTCGCTTCAGATCCACGTTCAACCTGCTGTGTGACAGCACTGTGTTAGCAATTCAGCCCTGCTGCTTATGAAGACTCACGGTTTATAAAGGGTTAAGGAGTGATTAATAGATATTTTTATGCATTCTAATTAATTGCTGAAGAGGTCAGCAGGTTGTTTAGAAATGTGGCTTGTAGCCATGTATGACATCTTCTATTGTGATCATAACTGCCTGTCATGCACACAGTCTAAACATGCTTTAAATCCTCTATTAATAATGTATTAACCCATTGCAAGGCATTTAGAAACAGTATCTCAGGATGGTCTGAGATGGGGCATTCTGATTCCGATCTCTTTGGTTCTCACTCGTATGAATAGTGCATTGACTCCAAGAGACTGATCCTGCTGCTGTGATCTGTGATCCTGCCATCACCTGCAGCACAAGCAGGGTCAGTGCTTGTCAGATTATACCTGAATGAGGTCGTCCCTACAAACAACAGCCAAAATCAGTCCCAAGAAAAACAGTTGAAGTTAACTGAATTAGAGGTTCCTTCCTATAGAGCTCCCATTCTTTTAATATATATATAATTAATATATTAATTATTTTCATATATTAATATGATTACCAATTACTTTACTATATAATTAATATATTATTTTAATATATTAATATAATTATCAAATACTTTAATATATAATTAATATATTAATTTTAATATATATCGATTTGTGAGTGAATGGGTGGATCATGAAACCATGGTCCTGAACAATGACACAGCAGAACATGAGGACAGAGGTCCTGGCTATGAGAATCAATCTCTTACCTTACTCCATGCAGGTGCTCTGAAAGCAGTAAACTGCCACAGTTGTAAATTCAAGCCCCAGCCTGCCTCCCAGCTTTCGCTGTGCCTGGGATACGCTGCCTTGACACTTAGCATCGTGAAGGCTGGCCAGCATATTAAACAGCCAAGGCAGGTTCCCTCTCCTGTGCATTCTCTGCCTGCTCCTGCCCACAGGCACAGATGATGGATGGACTTGACCCAAAGGGGTGCTTGCTGTGTTATGCTAGCAGGGCTGGTGGAGCGAGAGGGCAGCTCACACACACAAATGGCACCGAAGGCCACGGACTTGATGAACTTATTCCTTTTCCTACTGCAAATGAGGAGGCAGGACATCTGGTGGTAATGATCTAAATGCGCTTTCAGCCCATTGCAGCACAAACGTGAATTCCCAAGTCACCTAACTCCATATCGTGTAATTATGAAAGCAGCTATTAGTGGCAAGACAGATAAGTAGCAGAGGCCAGTCCCATATGCTTAAAATCATTCTCTGGTACAGATAATGACATGCAAACCCCAGTACAAACCAGCAGCAGCAGCTGAACTGCTTCAAGGAAGCTCTGGGATGGCCTTTGGGTGCCAAGAACAGGGGAAGCCAGTGCAAGAAGCATCTGAGTATACATTGTGGGGACTGTTGAGGAGCTGGCAAACACCTTGTGATATTCCAGTTCTTTTTTCCATGGAAAAAGCAGAGCAGGCAGTTAACAGTTCAACCACCTCAGGTTTGGTGTCTTTTATAAACTGATTGATGGTGAAAGAAGGTAGAGCCAGATTTAAATCCAGTGAACTAAAAATCAGCATGCCCATATTTGAGTTCAATGCTCTGGACACTAAACAGGCTATAGGGAAGTGGATTTATTTGTATTGGCTTACAAACCTAATAGCTGCATGGTTAATAGTCCTGGATGACCTGTAGATTTCCTACCTGTTAAGTATGTTGCTTAATTCTTAATTCTCGCCCCTTTGACCCTCTCAACCCCTAATCTAATAATTGTATCTGAATGTTTGGTTCCAAATAAAAGAGAGAAAGCACAGCAAAAAAAGCCCAAAAGTGGCAATAAATGTTCACATGGGAAGTTGTTCCTCCACCCTCCAAATCACAACTGGAATGCAGTTAAAAATATAAAGCCAAAAGTGCAGATCAAGTATTTGTTGCCTCCAGTTGTAGTGAAGTCTTTCCAAGAATGGTTCACACTGATTTATGGTCAATCCTGATTCCAACGGCAGGAGAAAGCTTGCAGCATGGAATGAAGTCTGGCCATCTTTGGGGAGTGAATCATAAACCCTGTAGGAAAAGCAGGGTTGTGTGTCTGTGCAGGCAATCACTCAGGGCAAATCCAGCATCTTGCTGGGGTTTTTCTGCACATTCAAGGAATAATTTCATACAAAAAAACCCCAAAACTGTGGGAAAGTGTTTTGTTTAGAGAGAATATATAGAATAGAATATAATAGAGAATTTACAGATTAGGCTCATTTTGCCTTCAGCCTGCTATATACTTGAGTCTATGAAATACAATCTTAGCATTTATAAATTAAACACGTTAAGGTTTAACTCCAATTCTTTCACTGGGAAAAGATGGTTCGTAGGCTCAGTGTTAGCCTTCAGTCTGTACTTGTACATTGAAGAGGCATAACTCTGCCAAAAGAGCTCTGGCTTTCTTTTAACATACCACAATTTCCCATGGGGGTAAACTTAAGCTGGAATCCTTGCCTGAAGAAGGGTAAACCAGATAGTTAGAAGCACTGTCCTATTGCTTGAAAAGGTTCTGCATTAGGGTTAGGTTTGTACTGCCTGAATGATTCTAACACCAAGTAGTTTGATGCCCTTGCAGGAAAACAGTGTGAAGTTTCCTTAAAACTTCTCATGATCAAACAAAGAGGTGCACAAAAATGCTGCCTTGATTTGTAGGGGAAAAATGAAAGCCTTTGGATAGGAAGGAAATCCTTTCATTAGCTGAGGGTGTCTGGCAAGTGATGCAGAATAACGCTCTGTGTGACAGGGGGTTCTGAGGGCTGGCTTTTTAAGCAGGTAACCTGTGTAATCCTTGTTGTAGATGTGACATTATTCTCCTGTAAGCAAAACTGGCTGCTAAGATATTGCCTTGGAAAAAAAAAGTAAAGGCAATTGAATAGGTTGAAACAATGAGCCAGAATACAGAATTCTTTGTGTCTTCCACCTTAAAAGTGCTTATTGGGATGAAAGCCCAAATCCAACATTACAGCCTGGAATCAAAGGTGGTGTTCTCTTTGAAAAATATTATCCCTTCTCTTGTCCTAACTAAGAAGGGGAGAAGGAAAAAGGCTTCAGGATTAAGGTCTTTTGACCCATTTCTCTTTAAAAAAGGAATGGGGATGTAATTGGGATGTGGGTTTTTTTCTGGAGAATGCCTATTTTGAGCAGTGCTTTTCCTCACATGAACTTTCTCATCCGAAGGGTGCTGCCTCCTTTCATGTTCAGCAAGATAAGACGAGAGAAATGATTGCTTCTCTTATTCCAGCAACATCCTTCCATTATCTCCCAAGGGTTAGGCACTAACTAGGGTTAGTTTCCATGTGTTGGGAAGCAGAATTTGTAGCATGGAACAAGCCCAGTTACATCATCCCACAGAAAAGGGAAACAAGGGACATGAAATGTTGGGAGTCACCAAGGTCAGGGAAAAACACAGCAAGGCTTTAAGGAAGGGTTGTTAAACCTGCCTTTTGATGTTCTAATTGTGATTTTTCCTTTGTCAAGTGTTGCAATCACCCACAGAACACCTCAGTTCCAGCACTGGATATTTTTTTCCCCTCCGATTGTCTTGTTTTTGTCATCATCCGTGCCAAACAAAATCCAGGCGTCAAAATTCATTGCCTAAAGGAGATGATCTGATAACCAATACACGACTGGAGCCTCCTATGTCACAGCTTAGGTCTGGTTTTGCCTCTGTGCTTGTCTCTTAGGAAAAACCTGTTCACTTGCAGGGTCAAACAGAAATCAGCTCTTTGCTGGCACTGGCAAGTGGTATTTGTCTGCAGTTTCAGTCAGACCTCCTCCCCTCACATGGAACTGCACTATTAGCACTTGGCAGTCTTCCCTCTTGGGTAGGTGCAGCCTCTCCATGTTTTATTATTACTGTTATCCTTTAATATCCAGGTGCCATAAGCAAGCCATCATGACCATTGTTTCCCGCTCTGTGAACAGCAGAAAGAAATGGGACAAGGACTGTTTAGATCAAGGTAAAAATCATGGAACCTAAACCACAACATAGAATCATAGAATAGTTCGGGTTGGAAAGCACCTTAAGATCATCCACTTCCAAACCCCCTGCCATGGGCAGGGACACCTCACACTAAACCATGCCATGCAAGGCTTCATCCAACCTGGCCTTGAACACTGCCATGGATGAAGCACTCACAACTTCCTTAGGCAACCCATTCCAGTGCCTCACCACCCTAACAGTAAAGAATTTCTTCCTTATATCCAATCTAAACCTCTCCTGTTTAAGTTTTAACCCAGTACCCCTTGTGCTGTTACTACAGTCTCTAATGAAGAGTCCCTTTCCTCTTGGAAATGGCTAGAAAAGGGAAAAAGATCTATCTGAGGGCCTATGGGCATAACAGCCACCTGTCAGATTTTAAGTGAAGTTATAAAGGACACCACTGCCAGTTACTTCAGCTTCATATATCTTTTAAATACAACTTCATGACACTACAATCCCCTTTCTGATATTTTTGTTTCCATTTTGTGAACTGCCTGCCAACAAAATCCCACTTCCTTCCCCCAGCAGGTTAGAAAATGGAATGAACTTGCTAGAGCAGATCTGTAGGATGTTCTTTCGGCACATGTTAAAATACAAGAAATGTCGTTTGAATATAAGGATAAAAAAAAAAAAAATACCATAAGGATGTTCAAACACTAGAGAAAGGTAGGGAATCTTTGGAGATACTCAAAGTCTGACTGGACATGGTCTTGGGGAACCTGCTGTTGGTGACCCTGATTGGAGCGAGGAGGTGGATTAGACAATCTCCAGAGGTGCCTTCCCAGCTCAGCCATTCTGTATCACTGTGATTCTCTCACACTCTGTCTGCATGTCACATCTGTTCACTTCTGCAGAAGAGTCTGTGCTTTCAGCTCTAGTTGGGAACTCTTCCAGCTACTGACTTTTCCCTACAATATTACTCAATGCCTGATGCAGTATGGTCTTGATTTCTTCTGGGCTCTGGGCTCTATTATAACATCAGTGTTAGTCATGATTTAGTTTCTTAAATACATGTTCACTGTAAATATGATCATGTGGTTGCTTTTTCTTCTTTTGTAGAGGCAAGGTAGCACAATGATTACAAAAAAATCCTGTTTACAGTAAATAACTGCATTTGCTGTATAAAATATGAACCTATGATTATTCTTTGTACCTTTTTAACAAAATAGACTTAAGATTTCTATTAACACCACAATCATTTTGCCTTTAGTCTGAAGTGTAACACATTTGTTCTCAAACCAGGAGTGTTTTTTCATTGCTGGGGGAGATTTTTAAACGGTTTTGGTTTGGTTTGATTTTTGCGAGAGTGTTTCTATGGTTTGGGAGGGGGGTGGAGTGGGGTGGGGAGAGATGTGCTTTTTGGTTTGTTTGTTTTAAATGAGCAATATTTTTCTAATTAGAAAGGATAATAACTTTGTGTTAATTAAACAAAAAAAAGTAGTCATGTTTGTGCAACAATTGTCAAATTCCTTTCTCAAGAGGCTTGTTAAATACAAATTTAGAAAGGACATATATGTCTGTGTCACAGAATACCACTTATTGGTCTCTATAGAGGAGACCTTGTAGAGAAAGCTGCCTCTTTTTTCAGTTTAAGCCATAAATGACTTCTAAAATTACCTATTCCTGCCTAAGTTTCTATATAAATATTTTGTAGGCTGCTAAAATATCAATAAAATCGAACATCCAAAAAGACTAGACTTGCAGTCTAAGAGATCAGCATAAAACCATTCCCTATACCGTCATTATGAACTGCTGAGCAGGAAATGTAGCAGAATTGGAAATTTTGCTCCTACCAGGTTCTGCACATAATGTCTTTTCCTGTCCTTCTCTTTGGTGGTGTCACACTGGGAAGAAGCATTTCCGTATACCAACCTCCTGATGAGAGAAAAGGAAGGAGACAGGCAGGCAAGAAGAGATTCATCTGCATAAGTCAGTCTAAGCTGTCTTTACAGATTGTGGAGAGAAACTGGCACTGCTATGAATTGATTCAATTTTAAGTTAAAAAACTTAAATAGTTTGAACACTACATAGATAATTTCCCAGAAATTCTAAGTTCCCAGGCCTTTTGCCACACACTGATAAAATTCTGTCTGGTGTTGCAGAGTAACATTGATGATCTTGAAAATTAAACAGCAGCTAGAAATTTGCTGTTACAAAATGGATAACAATACACGGAGTAGCACGGACGTGTCCTAGCTTATTTCTATTGAGGGTTGTCTTTTTAAAAGGAAAAAAGCCTTTAACATACATAGGCTAAAAAGGATAAAATGATTCTATTTGTCTTTCCTTTGCTTCAGCAGACCGGAGCAGTGAAAGAGATTCTGACAGAGCTGGATACGTTAGGAACCAAAAAGAAGTTATCATGGGCAATTTTTAATTAGTTTAAATCAATTTCTATATGCTTGTTTCAGTACATATTGTATTTTAGATATCTGTATGTATTTTTGTTTCACACTTTTTATAAACGGTATATGGATACATAAATAATATGCAATTTATAAATGATATTTGACTGAATATGTATCTGCACTGACATTGACTCATTAATTGTACTAACTTGTAATTACTTAATAACAGAATTAAACAATCATCTGAAAGCATTGGAAAGCATAAAACGGACTTTTACATAGCACTATTGTCTCTTCAGTGGTAAGGAAAAATTTTGCCTGCTTTTACTAGCTGTAAACGAAAAGTTAGAATGAAAGTAGATTCCACTGACCAAACATCGAACAGTGGGAGGTACATGAGGGAAGAGGGCTGGCATGAGATTGCTCTTGTTTCCTGCTCTTTGGGACAGTAAGTACCAAGGTCACTGTCCTACAAAATCTCTCAGGCTTTATTTGCAGTCCAACAAAAGATGAAAGCAATTCTACCCAAGCAGCAAATCCAAAAAGAGCAACAGAAAACTGTGCCTTTTTAGACTATGGAAGCAATATTTTTCAGCCTTCCTGACAACCTTGTTCCCTCTACCTGTTTGACCTTGTTTGCTTTCAGCTCTGTTCTCTCTGCTGCTACACTCCATTTCCAAGAAGTGCATGTCTAGCCCTGTCCTTCTTTAAGGCTGGAAATCTATTTAAATCCACCAGGTGAGCTGACTCCCAGCACCGTAAATGCCATTTTTCTTCCCAGTGGCAGCTGTTCTTTCAGGTTGTGAAAGGGTCTATAGTGTTTGTGTCTAGTAAAAGCACTTCTGTCCCTCACTGATTCTTTTCTGATTCTGTCACTGATATGTTACTAGGCATTCCCAGTATTTCTTCTAAATCTCACCTGTGTTGTTTAGTTGGGCTATATAGTCTTTTGTGGAGGAACAATGTGCTACTGAAGATATACAACAACCACAACATGTCTGTTAGCTGGAACTGTTATATGAGAATAAAATATACATATTTTGTCTGGATTGAAAAATATTCTGAAGACATCAAATAGGATTACTCAATCCCTGGTTATTCCTCTGGATCATATCTGTATAAATTATCTTCTCTTGGCACAGCTGTTTCATAATAACTTCTAATTTTACAAATTCAACTACTTTAAAAATATTTTTCATAAACATATTTCAGAGTCACAATTACCCTACATATATACTCATAGCATAAGAATTTTCTGTTGCTTTGGCAAAACATACTTAAATATATGTTTGTGTGTATGGCATATAGGAAGTATAAAAATGTACATACATTTTAAAGTGTCTATGGATTATTTTGTTCATTCATTTCACAGCTAACTTAGCTGGTGCTTTAGCAACAGGAAATCCAGTGCAGACAGCTCTCAGATCAGATAAAATGATTCAATTCAGTTCAAGTCTTATAGATATGACATGATTATAATTTCTCTCATTATTTGTAGTCTTATACAACTAGAACGTTCATTTTGCTTTTGTTAATGATGTGAAAATGCATTACTCATTGTATATAGGTTATTGCTCCAACCCCTTACTCCCTTTCCCTTTGCACTGAAAGTCATAGTTCGTGCCTTTTGAAGCTGGTGATATCTGAGTGTGTTATACTCCTGCTGAGCGTTTAGTGTTATACATATATATCATGTGCCTTGTTTAGCATAATGATTTAATACTAAATCACCACTTGTCTGTTGTTCTGAAATGTAGTAGTCTGTCATTTCTTCAATTCAGGGCAGTGATGTCATGTAACAGGACTTTACAGGCTTATTGTGTGCCTTCAGGTCTCTTTGGGCTAATTATTCCAATTCACACCGTCTATCTGCATCACTGCATCACTGAAGGTGCCCAACTACTTCCAGTTGGTTTGTGTCTTGAGTATTATTTTTTTAATCATAATAAAAGTAATAGTTCTTATGGCAAAATAAAAGAACAATTCAAAGCAAATAATTTATTTGAGGTTTGCTATTCCATTACTCAGGTACTAGTGAACAATCTAGAAAGTCAGTTTAGGGTAAAGACGCACTTCCTATTTGCATCAGTGAAGCTGGTTTTATGTAGTATTTTGGTTAAGATGGATAAAAATGTGCTATAAGTATTTAGGATATACATAGATACAGAAACAGGATTAGGATTAGTCTAATCTTTTGATTGGTAGTAGAGTAGGAAATGAATGAGGGTATGCTTCCCAACATAATTTGAACATATTTTGTTATGATGTAGAGATCAGTGGGCAGGAGTCTTTGTGGAACATGTGAACTAGTAAAAAGGGTTTCTTAGAGCCACATCTGGAGATGATAATCCATTCTTGAAAAAGATATTTGAACAAATGCAGATTCATTTGATGAAAAGTAGACAAGAACATCTAAACTAGTCACCCTAAATGCCTTCTGTAGCAAAGGAAAAATGAATTATCTCATCCTAAATAGCATATCAAAAATAGTTCAAATCACTAAGTTGAGAAGAGAAGAATAGTCAGAGCTTGAGGCCAAAGTTTCACCAAGCCTTCATTTTCTCTGGCTTTCTTGGTAGTTGATACACTATCACCAGGAAGGTGATTTGCCCAGAGTAGGGCTCAACGCCTGTGCTCTGTATGTGCTGGCTCTTATGACTCCAAATGTAGCTGCATAATCTATGGCAAAAGGTGACTGTGTATATGATATCTCCTAAAAATAATTGAAATTTAAATGTCTAAAAGTTAATTATAATAGAAAAAACATGTATTGCATTTCTCCACAAACCCTCTCCCAGGGGACTTCCTAAGTCTGTAGTGATTCATCTTTCTAGTGACTCATGAAAAATTTATCCGTCAAATGCTTATCCAAGTTGCCTTCAAACTCCTTACTGAAACTTACTGCACCCACAGTGCCCTTGAAAAAGAATCAGCAGGTCTGTTACCCATTGCATGAAGAACTGCCTCCTTTTATTTTTTTCAAAGATGGCTGCCCATGTTATTGTTTGGTGGAGGAGACTGCAAACAATTGATCCTTTCTCTCCATACTGTCACTACTGTACCCGTTTATTATATCCTGACTACCTTGCTGAGTTGATTTTCTGGCCTGACTTTGGACCTGCCTTATCACTACAGGCTTGCCTGGTGATACTGGAGTATGGCTGACCCTGGTTACTGACACCAAACCTTCTTAACTCTTCTGGGACTGCATCTTTTTGGAGAGGACAGGGTCCTATTCTATCTCCCTGTAGTGCTTACTCACGTCTCTTTGTGGAGCAGCCCCGTCCTGATGCTTCCCTGACACAGCCTGCTCAGTTATTGCCCTTGCAAAAGCAGCCTTTGATCATCCTTTCTGCCTTTCTGTGAAGCAGAATTAACTTATCAAGTTCTGTCATCCCGTACATGAGACAAGAGAATAGAGTCATGCAAAGGCTTCAGTGTGAGGGTGAGCAATGTGTTTACATAGTAACGTTATTGTTTTCTCTCTTGTTCTCAAATCCTTTTCTAATAATTGCTAACATTTGACTCTTTCTTCTTTTTTCCTTTTCTGTACAGATGCTAAACACTGAGCTAACATTTTCATAGATCTGTCTGTCACAATGCAAAGATCTCACTTCTGAGTCAGCTTATAGCCCATTTCATTTTTCTTACGTGCATCAGTTTGCATTTACCTAGCTTGAAATTCATCTGCCATGTTGTTATTCAGTCAGTCATGTAAAGCTTTTCTGCAGTTCTCTGCATTTAGCCTTTGTTCTTTCAATCTCCATGAGATCTGCAGCTTCACATGGGCTGTCAAATTGGTCACTGCTTACTCCTTTTCTCAAGCAATTTAGGAACAGTACATTCTGTGAAAATCTGCTGACCTTCCATTGGGAAAAGTGACTGTTCACTACCAGTTCTTTCTTACTCTTGGCAGCTCTTCTCCATGTCTTTTCCATCCCCTTTATCACAAGGCTGCTTAGTTTCTTTGTAAGACTTTGATGACTGATTGTTTCCTTTTGCAAATCCAAGCAGGATGTAATGTCTGTGAAAAATCCCCATTAACACATATATTCATTGAATCTGATGAAGTGGAGGAGTGTGCCTGAGCCATGTAGGGAAAAAGCGACTCACTCTGTAAAAGTGTCATTTCTTATAAATGTGTAGAATGGCCAAAGTTCTTATTTCAGCCCTGAACACAGGAATTTAGCCTGTGGTGACTGCTCAATAGATGCCCTAAATTTGTAAATTCCTGTGATCCACTTTGATCTCGCACATTCTTGTCAGAGATACATTTCATACAAATTGCACTGTGTTTAGCTCAAAGGCAAAATTCTGTGGTGCTAGTTTGCTGACAAAAGGGGTTTTAGTCAGGAATTTGATTCAGCTATTACAGTGATCATACCTAGCCTTGGAAAATTGTTGATAGCATCAGAGTTAATGATTATATGGAATATATGGCACGAATCTTCTCTGGCAATTTTATAAGCAGCATTCCGTTAACAGTAGTGGCAGGGTAACCAGAAAATATTTCTACTCATAACTTGCTTAGTAATTCTGCTCATTTTTTCTGGTTTTGAGAAAGTCTTCATACCATTGAAATATGAACAAAATTATAGAGATGATATTCATATTTTCCCATTCTTTTTATCACTGCTAGTAAAAAATCCCCAAACACCTTCCTTTTATTGTGTGTTTGATTGTTTTTTTCTTTATTGTCTAACTTTCTCCTTACCCCCCTCCACTCAAAAATATCAGCAAATGGGCTAATAATTTTATTAAGGGCTGCAGAGGCAAAGCCCTAAATTTATGACAGCAGGTAAAAACTCTGTACTGATATTGAAGTTTATAGAAAACTGACTTGTAGCTGTAGAAAATAAAAGTTTAGCTTGATCTAACACAGAAACAAATTGATAAATTAGCTTTGAAGCGCAGAGTCATATCTCTGAAATCTCTGACTTCTGTCTGAGTATGTGTTTACTGGAAATAATTGCATGGAGCCATAAAATAGAAAACCTGGCTTATGTAGGTCTATACAGGGATAGCTTTTCATAAACATGTTTTGAACTGCTCTATTAACTAAGATTATGCTCATCTGAATAATTTTGCATCACTGGACTTGTGTACTACATGCACTTGTGAAGAAATGGTCACAGCAGACAACATTCTTAGGTATACAGTTTAACTTCATCTCATCAATTTACCAATGCCATAGGCAGGTTGTGGAGTATTCAGAGAAGCCTTGATTTATCAAAGGTGAGATGCTACTTCTGAGTGATATTTCACTAAGAAGCCTTACACCGTGGATGAAGAGAGTGTGGGTCTAGAATGTAGCCATGGTTTTGCTTTTCCTGCTTATAGCCCCAGGCCAATGTGTTTCCTACCCAGTTACAAAATGCTGCACAGGATATTTCAAGTTTTCAAGTGTCAGAATGCCAGTGAAGCTGTTGCAGCAAATGGTATCAATCCTGAAAGACTACCTCTGGAAGGGCCATGCTTTAGAACATTCAGACATTACTCTTGTCTACCTCTGAAACTTAAAGACCAATAAATATGTCTGCTTCATGAATGCTACTCTTCAGGTATACATAAACACCTGGATACACAACACAGCCTGTTCTAAGTTCTGTTGTGGACCAAGTGGATTGCATGAAGAACAGTTTTCCTGAACTCTGTTTGCACTAGTGATATCCTCTGCACAAGGTTTGCACCATGCCTAACTTACTCCCTGCCTTGAGACAAGCCCAAACTCTCTGAAAAGCTAGGCTTGCTCAGCGAATTGCCCTCTTGCTACACAGCGCTAATTTCCCAGCTTCAACTCAGACTTGTCTTGTCACACTGGAACTGCCTGGTTATCACTGAACTGTGCCTGACCTAGTTAGTTACTGTAACTAGACCTGATACTGAGCCTGACCTTCTGTTTTGACTTCATGGCTGTTCTTTAGATCTGCAAGAGCACTATGGACTAAGTGATGATCTGGGTTTCAGGCTGATCCCATGTCACTCTCCCACCCCTGCCCTGCCAGATATATGCTTGTATCCCAGTTCCCCGTGCCTCTGGGAGTAGCTGACCCTTGCCAATCCCTGACACTCTGTTCTTCATACCTCATCTTTTGTTTCCCAGTCCCATAAATTGTTTCAGAATTTTGTAGGTATTCACATTAGAGTAGTTTGGACAAAACACGAGAAAAGGCCAGGGAGGGAAGGAAGAGT
>JBCJKH010028656.1:0-20209 GCA_039877255.1 Loriculus beryllinus | reverse complement strand
GGTTCTCTTTATCCTTCTGCCTATTCCAATGAAGCATATGAAGTGGAATAGAGCAGGTAGTGTCTGAATTAACAAATAGATTAAATTTAAGCTATAATCAGATGAACAGCATTCATGGCTGAATAGTCCTGGAGGATGCTGTGTAAGTAGTGTTCCTTAGGCGGTCACTCCTGTAATCATCAGAAATTTTTCTGCGCCCAGCAGCTGTGGATAGTTATTTAGGACTAAGGATTAACTTTAATTAGAGAGGATACCAGGTTCTAAGAGGCCCTAATCCAAATATGTATTTATAACTTTTGTATACGGTGGTGTCATGAGAGCTACAGAGCCAGGCTGGAGAGATGAAATCAGCAGCTGTGTTCGTGTAGGGTGGCTGAGTACTATAGAGCATGCAACTGGAGGAAAAGCAAGGTGGGAAGTGGTGGGCTTGGAGGTTGTGCACATTTGTTCATTCCAGCTCAGGAATTACCTTGCAGCTGAAAAATGTGTGAAGGGCTTCTGAAGCTTACCCAAGCTGTTTGATATTTTGTTATACCATTAAGTACAAAGCAATATTATTCTTCAATCTTTAAACATTTTACAAATAAGATATTTATTCATCCTGGGAAAAAAAAAAAAAAAATGGCAGTATTTAGTTATTAGCTGTGTCTTCTAAATGTTGGAGGAATCTGTGGGCCACCCAAAGCACTGATACTAAGGAAGATCTGGATTTCAGGAGTTCCTGTCAAAAACCACACCCTTCTCCATAACTGATAAAGTTGGCAACCTCATTATTAGGAACAACCTTGGAAAAACAGCCGACTTATGAGTTGCCTAAATGTTAACATTCTTACCTCTGGACAGCTGCTGGCTCAAGGCAGCCATGAAAGGTTCAAATATAATTAAAGCTTTTCATAATTGTGAAAAACATTTTTCTCATAATCACCATGTCTGTTAAATACTGTATTCTTTTTGGATACAGTAAGCAATAACTTTACATACAGAAAGCAGGTTAAGGAATTTGCAAGGGATATTGGCTCTAAGCACGATAGTTTCTGTCAGAGATTTTTCAGTTGATTTGAAAAGCAAATCTTGGATTGGGTTTTATAAGGTAAAGGTAGCTAAGCAAAATATACTTAGACCATTTGCACCAGTTTGCTCTGTCTGCACTTCCTGGAAGATCTTATTACATAGGTAATTATTACAAAGAGGACTGCAATATCTTTATGTGTGGGCTGGGCTCTAAATTAGTATGAGCATGTGGCTTAGAAAGGATGATTATAATTTCGACTTGTATCTGCTTAACTGTAAAACTTTGGCTATTAATAGTGAGCAATTTCTACTGATCAGGCAAAAAAGTAAATTTTTTTCTTCTTGGGGACCTGAAAAGGTAAGTAGATTGGTTCTTGTATTTTGCTGATGCATAAATTAATCTAATAAATCCTGAAGGTTAGAATGTGCTGATATTAAAGCATGTACTAGAGGATTAAATCTTGTTAGTGGTAGGTTTTTTTAATGTTTACCAAAGCTGAAAAAACTTATTTTTCAAAATATATGTATTTTTTTCATAGTGGTAGATAAGTCATGGTGTTCTGCATCTGTTAATGTCATTCAAGAATGAAAACTGTTAAAGTAATTGCAATTAAAATACCAGCAAATAAATCCTGTTTGAGGCACTTGGCATGCTGGGGAATTGATACATGTGTCTTGTTATTTGATAATAGTAAGAAAAGAATCCACAATTGCAGATATTTCTATAGAACTAGATCAGAAATAACTGAAAGCATATGAGAGCTGCAAGCTATTTTCGTAATACTGCTCGGAACAGTACACTCTGAGAAGGGAGTGTCTGGGAAAGGAAGATTTGCCTGAAGCACAAGCAACAGGTCTGTCTAGAAAAAGATGTCAAACAAGTAATATTACATTATCGCTCTGGAGCAAAGAACATATCATTTATTAATAAATCTTTGTTTGATCAGCAGGTTTTACTCTAGCTTAATGCAGTTAAGCAGCTGCACTGATACAGGTGAGAAAATGGACAGTGTGTGGAGGCTGACAGGAGATAAAAGATGCAGCTCTGGTGGTATTTTTCAGCAAAACTTTGTTTTGTGCCTAGTTCTTGATTGAAGAGGGTTTTATTAGTAAAATTTCAATTTTGTAATGTAATCTGTCATCACTTTCTGTACCTTTTTCACTACTGATGATGAGATACTGTATTTGATGTTTAGAAGAGATGGTAGTCCTGGATTTCTTCTTGACAAGTGTGTGACGCCTTAGCTGCTTTAAGCACACAGAGTAGTAGCTTACTGCACAAGTAAGAGCCTGCTGTGTAATCCAGCCATAGAAACTCTATACTATTTTCAGTATTTTCCACTTTTTTTCTCCCTTCTAATTTCAAGCCAGTCTGCTGTCTTAATTTACCAATACAAGTGGTGGCCATAGATTTCTGGGGGAGTGGCTGGTGGCCACCTCTGCCGAAGGAGCAAAGCCTTGAGTGTACTTCAGGGTTTTTCAGGTCACCTTGAAACAACAATGTGTAAAGTTTTATTTTAAAGCTGACTTTATCCTCTGACTGCTGATTCTATGTCCCACTGTTTAGGCAGGCTCCAATGGAGAGAATGTATATGTGGTTTAGTTACCAATCATGCCATTGGTCCTTCTGGCCAGTGTCTGAATTGTCATTGGATGAACACAAAAATATTTTCATCTATGTCAGTTGCCATTACAGATTATTGTAATATTCGTTTAAATTCAAAGTATTTAAATTCTTAGCATAGGCAATCACATGATAAATACAGATTAGTGCCATTTCACTGGCATTGGAATAATTGGCCCCATAAACATGTGACCATGGCCTATACACTTACCTACAACCTGTGTTATTTGAAGGCTATCTCTAGCCATTGCAGGTAGGGGTCTTTGTGGTGCTTAGAAAGCTGTCAAAATCTAACCCTTTTGAATCACAGTTTTTAAATTTGCTGTATCAGAAGACTGAATGTCAAAAAGACTGAGTTGCACCCTTCATGGAAGAGAAATCATAATTCTGTGACCCTTTAAAGGCTTTGTCAGTGTTTCGTGTGTTAGAGCACTGCAGAAATCATACATAAGTACAATCCCTGTTCATCTCTGCGTGGGCACTGGTTTCATACTTCAGTGATGAAGTGATATACAAAAGGGCCTTATTTAAGGGAGGATTTTCTCTACTGGCAGTGAAAGAGATAGCATAAATTATTTTCCCCTTTGAAATGTCATCTGTTAACAACAGTGACTGTTACTTGACTAAGAGTCCAGCAACACTAACTAATAAGTAGCAGCTAATTTTGGAAGATTTTCTTTGTAATCCTTAATGTCAGATGGAAACATGAGTGTCTTTAATCCTTCTTTAAAGGGGCAACAGTAACTTCAGAAACTTCATACCTGGGGCATTTTTGTTGTTGGAACAAAGAACTGTATTTTCAGTATCATGAAAGAAGTGATACGAAGATTGGATGAGGTTATAGAAAGGAGAAGTAAAAATAATTTCTGAATTTTCTTTACTCTTCAGACAGCTATCAAAAAGCAGAGCTGCTACAGAGTTCTGCTTATAGGTTAAGCACGTTTTCCACTGTGTGGTCATTCCTGCGTTGAAACCTAGTCAGTCCTTTTCTCACACAGTTCAACAGGTTGAAATGCACACAACTTAGAATCTAGAAAATCATTGTTAAGGATGAGGGGTAGGGGAATCTCTAGCTTCCAGTATCTGACATTGTTTTGTTTTATATCCATCTGCATTTCGTTGTTTTAGTAAAATCACTTAAAAAGAAAAAAAATCCACAATGAATGAAAACTTTATAAATATCAGTTAATGGGAACAAGGTTTTTACTTTCCAAATTACTGTATTTTTGGCTGTGTTTTTGCTAATGTGGACTTTTGCTTGTGTGGCTTACTTTATAATGTAACAGTGACAGGTCTGGTTTAGTGTAATACACATGGTTTCATCTGTCTTTACAGACCTTTACTCTTTCTACTGAAGAAATCGCAGATGATGGCTTCTGATGCTAGTCATATGCTGGAAGCAGCTTTGGAGCAGATGGATGACATCATTGCAGGTATAATAATGCTTTATTTTACACCAAACTGTTCAGAGATTTAGCTATGTTTGTGCTTTTCCCTCCTGCAATTTTCCTGTTTACTTTTTAATTATCATTCTCAATTTGCCAGGTCCTCTGGAACATGCAGATTTCTCTGCTCGAATAGTTGTATGAAGAAAACGTAAAGTAAAATAAGGGAAGAAAACATGCAATTCCACCTCAGATGTGTGACTATTGAAGTAACTTTGCTCTAATGCTCTAACTTCAATACATTCTGATTCACATTCCATATTGCATGAGTTAGTTTTTTTATTCCAGCGTGCTTTGAAAATAGTTTTCAGTTAGCTGGATAGTATATATCTGTGTTTTACACGAACACACACATATAGATATAAAAAATATACCAAAATGTGTATATATAATCATATAATTTTGTTTATTATGTATGTATTTAAAATAGCTTAGCAATTAATTACCATCATGGAGTAATGAGTTAAGAGTGTGTATCTTCATGTTAAAATTTGGGAACGGCGCTATGAATTGCATTTTTACACAGCTGTCCATGAGAAAGGCATATTATGCAAGGGAGAATTTGTTGTATTTTGGTGCTGTCATAGTAAGGCAATTAAAAATTTTTCTCTCAACATTACAGCATTCCAGAAGAGAAGCTGATTTCTCTGGTTAGGACTCGTACCTTTGGGGTTTGTGCTCACACACTGTACAATATGAGCTTCTAAAAGAAGTATCTGGGTAGGGCAATGATCTCACTTGTGCACAATGGGAAAGCATTCACTAAAGCTTTATAAATTTAAATAGTGACACCCATGCTGTGCCTTCAGATTTTTTTTTTACATAATGGTGAAGATGATGACATCAGCCTTTTTTTGCTGCAGTTGTGTTTCTTCCTGCTCTTTTAGTAAAGCTTTCTATCTGGAGATTAATACAGAGCTTCAAATATGACTATTAGACTAACCATGCTTAGGCAGGAAGTCTTATTCAGGATTTTTAGTTTAAAGGATCTCTAGATATTTTGTTTCTCAATTACATATGAGTCTTCACTTTATTCCAAAAGTGTAAGCTTTAACAGTCTGCTGAGATACACAAAAGTGTAAATGTGAATGTGTGATGGCTCTAACTCCAGAAATAAGTTTTCACACCAATGGAACAAGTTCTAGCCTATTAAAAAAATTTAGATATGTATTTCCTTCTCCCTTCTTCTTTTGAAGCCTTATTCAAACAAGATTTTAACCTCTTGCAAAACACTCAAGCAGATAGTCATTGGAATATCTCTCAGATATGTAAAGAGAGAACAAGAATAGCGAGTCCCAAACCATAATTCGTAAACTAGGGACCCAAAATAATTTCTTAGCCATTGCAAACCTTGGGTTATGATTGTGTTGAATGCTATAAGAGAACAAGAAGAACAGAGAAGCCCCTGTCCCTTTAATTATGCTATGGAACATGTGCTCATAAACCACCTGCATACATCCAGAAATTTTAACTCAGTCTCTCTCGTCTGTGATGATTTATGTATATAGCCCAGCACACATTGGTGATATCATAATGCACTGATGATTCAATTCTTCAGAAAAGAGAGGGAAAAAGTAGACATATTCTATTTAAATTGATTTTCAGATTAGACATTTATTTTCTTCCAGGAGTTGTCAGAGCTTTGTGGTATGCTTTCATTTGAAGGAAAGGTTTAGAAAACTTGGAGTGATTCTGAGGGGCTTTCTTATTCTGTAGGATTTCATCTGCTTCAATCTTTTCTGTTATTCATGCTTCCAACATATCTCAAATTGTCCAGTGTCTCCTCTAATGAACATAAAATACCATGTATTCACCAAACAGGTCTGTCGCCTTGCTTTTCTGAACAGTGCTATGTTTTGCTTAGGAGAAAAAAAAAAAAAAGTTTTCCTTGATAATGCCATTTCATATTCCCTTCAGTAAAGTTTTGTAGACTTACAGGCTCAGGTTTTCCACTGAGAGGATAACATTGCTACTCAGCAGTATTTCCATGAATGTAAGCTCTGAAATACGTTTGTTGTGAGGCTCATTCTGGGTGAGACAATAGGTGTTTAGTGTTGAGTACTTTTTCCATGGTATGAAAAGATAGCTTTGTGATATGTGGCATAACTGATTAAATGTCAATATATGACTGTTTAAAAAAAGTCATATATTTCTTCTAGTTTCTTGCCAGAAAAATAGTTCAGGTCAGAAGCCAGGTTTGGTGTTTTGTTTTCCCCGCTTCTTTTTCAGATTGTTTGTGCCCATAACATTTTAGGGTTAATCTTGATAAATAATAGAATTAAATTGTTTCAGGCTTCCAAAGAGCATTGCTTTTCTTCCCCCCCCCATACTTTGTTGCCCATGATGGTGGAGACAGTGATACAGGTAAGTGAAGCAAATGATGGAAGAAATGTTCTGTGTGAATTGGCAGATTACGCTTCCTATTCACAGCTGTTTCGTAGTGGCATTGGTGTCCATGCTCTAAAACCGGAAGATTCAAGCATGCTAGACGTATGTAGAGTTTGTTTCCACAGTGCATGGATAAGTCATGAGCAAATTGGCAACCTCTTCTAGAGAGCTGACTTTATGACTTCACATTACTTACATATTTTTAGTCTAATGCCCACTGATATTCAGTATGATATGGAAAACAGGCTTATATAAAGATATCAAATGGGAGAAGAACCAAGATATTTTCCAGACAATGCCTCTGTCAAGTCACATCAATGTTAACTGAATACTTCTGTATGATTTTGGAGTTATATCTACCTGTACCAGAAATACTGATGAATCATTTCCAACAAGATAATTTGTCTTGGAGTCATGACTAACTGATACAGAGGAGGGCCACAAGGATGATTGTAGGACTGGAGCACCTCCCGTATGAACATAGGCTGAGAGAATTGGGGCTGTTCAGCCTGGAGAAGAGAAGGCTGCTTGGAGACCTCATAACAGCCTCTCCGTATCTTAAAGGGGCCCTACTAGGATGCTGAAAATGGACTCTTCATCAGGGACTGTAGCGACAGGACAAGTGGTAGTGAGTTTAAACTTAAGCAGGGGAAGTTTGGGTTTGATATAACAAGTTTTTTACTGTGAGGGTGATGAGGCACTGGAACAGGTTTCCCAAGGAAGTGGTAAATGCTCCATCCCTGGCAGTGTTCAAGATCAGGTTGGACAGAATCTTGGACAACATGGTCTAGTGTGAGGTGTCCCTGTCCATGGAAGGCGGGGGTTGGAACTAGATGATCTTAAGATCCTTTCCAACCCTAACTATTCTATGACTCTAAGTCTGTTCTAGACATTCTCCTCTAGCTAATGTTTGTGTGTTCTAGAACTATTTATTAATTATTCTGGTATGATTGGAGGGCTAAATATATCTGCTGGAGCCTATACTTAGACACTGTTATTCCAATTTGTCTCATACTGAGAAACATAGTAATTATTCAAGTTTGATCCTCTCTAATTCAATCCAGTAAGCTTTTGTGTGCAATTTGGGCAGTGACTGTAAAATAGGAATGTTCTCTCATCCTCTATGGTTAGAGAACAGATAAGATAGGAAACTCCTTCAGGAGGAAGACTGCAGGATTGTCATGAAACAAACCAGGACTGATTCTTAGAACTGCAGTTTTGTATATAAAAACTGGAAATATTGGACAAACCATCTGTGCAAATGTAGCTGCTGTTGAGTAAACTGGAAACAGAAAAAATCAACTGTTCAGAGCTCATGCTCTTTCAGTTCACTGTGTCCAGATTCTGTGGATATCTCTAGGCAGCACTGGATTCAAAGACAAAGGCTTAAACTTCATGACTGTTGGGAGCCTTATGTACCTGATGAAAAAGATAATTCATTTGGGATGAGGCTTGAGTGCATACTAGAAGAGCTATTCTCTTCTCTTGGCTTCAGAAACCTTTGCTTTAGGCACTAAATGAGCATTAATAACTATTTTAAAGAAGTGAGAAGTCCAAAGATATGTAACTTGCATTGGCTTATTTTTGAAGCTTGAGTATATATGTATATATACACATGCAAAACCAGTATTCTCTCTGTTTAATGGGAAAACAGTCCTGATTTCTTTTCTTAGCTGTAGTTATTGTCAAAATATTAGATTGTGGTCTTGTCCTTTAAGGTAAGAACTGGGCATGCAAATACATGTTACAAATATTTACTTCCTACTTTTAGCCTTCTATTTTTAAAATTCATGTCCATTACTCCAAATGTTAACATAGCTCATACATGATTCTCATTAATCCAAATAAAATGTCTCACTGTAGACTGTGCATCTCGGTGCAATTCAAAATGTATTAGAGTGCATGAGGGTAGGATTGTGAAGCAAAATAAACAAATTGAATTTCGTTGGGCTTGATCAAATTTGACAGATAGGTCAATGTTCCCAAGTCTTTTATGCTTCAGTACATCTGCACTGATAACCAACCCTCATAGCTATATAAATTAGACACGCTAGATGATTAGTCTTATTGACTGAAATAGCAAAAAGGACTAATATGATTGTCAATGAACATGACATCCATTAGCTAGAATGACTTGCACTCAAAACAAAGGCTTTCTTTAAAGAAAGTGCCCATATGTCAGATCTGTCTATGCATTCTTTATTTGAGGTTGCTTCCCTCTGAGTATTAACCCCAGCATTACTTTCCCTTTTGCTCAGCTTTTACCCATTTATTAAAATGTGTTTCTTTATATGACTACAGATTTTGATTATTTTCTCCTTGCAACATATCCTAATGGATGAAAATATTTTTTTTTATTTTGTATCAAACTGCTTCTCTCTGTCAAGAGTCTGGAAATCCATTATTTCCTTTTGTGAGTAATGACCAAACTCCTGTCACAATATTGTCATCTGCTGCTGTCTTCAAATTCACCAACTAATCAGTGTAATTATTGAGTTTCCTTCTAACCACAGTTTCTACAATTACTGCTTACTGAAAAATAATGAGAAAGTTGTGAACATGTTACCACATAGCTGTCTACTGCTATTTCAGTATTAGTACTGAGAGATTAAAAAATGTAAGCAATTAAAAACTTTGAAAAAGTTGTCCAGAAAGTATGCATATTTAAATTCCCTTTTCCTGAAGTGGCAGAATGCTGGTCGTCAATTCATTGCTTTAGCTGTGTGCTGCAAAGCCAACCAGTTCCTTCACCCTTCCTGAAAAACGAGCCTTTAGAGGAAATTATGTGTAAGAGATTAACAGGATTTTGATTCAAGTTTAATATATTTTCTTCATGGCATCTATTTGCCAGAATTTGAAGGAGGACCAGTGTGTATGTGTTGGGGAGAAGAGGGTGTTTCCTTCATTTTTTCTTTTCTTTCTTTGCCCTATCATAATTTTACTATGAAATCCAAGAGTTCAAGTTGTAGAGCTATGCTGTGTTCCTGGATGTGCTAGATTACTAAATCACCTCTAGTTAAATAATAGGAATTTGGACTAAAAATGCAGGAGCGGACAAAGCATACTAACATTTCTATTTTAACACCTTTGGATGAAGTTTAGATTTTGTGGACTAAGGTTTTTATTAAGTTCCTACAAAAATTACAGGAAATAAAAATATTTCCCAGTGACCTCATCCTTTACCCATGAATACGCATATACTTCATCAGAGGATTCATTCAGAATGCAAGGACTACTCTCACAGTACTTTAAGAGAAAAAGATAGACAACTCTGTTCTGCTTCATAAGGGATTGAAATTGTCCAGACCAGACAGAGAGCACTTAATCCTATTTTTTGTGGTGTGTGCTGGGGGGGTGGGTGGATCTTGCTTGAGCTGCACCCTGAGTGACATGCAGCTGATGGGCAGTACGAGCCCCTTGTGATTGTGTAGAATGACTAAAGAATAGCTTCTGGTTTTCATTTTCATTTGTATACTTCCAGATGGTTTTATGTTTTTATCATTAATGTCCTATTCAAGCTTCACAGTATTTTCCCATTAAAAACTTAGGCTCTATAGTAAAGGTGTACAACTTTTTATAATTTTAACACAAATTTTTGTAGCATTTATTTCAGTGCAGTGAACTTGCACAAATTACTGTTGAAATAATACTGGGAGAAACAGATTAATTAAAATCATGAAAATTCTTTATACATCAGAATAACTGAACAACAACGATTGTGGTGGTTTTCTTGTATTTTCTAAAAATACTGTGATTGTGTTAAAAGGCTGTGCTTCAGTTATAATTAATTTATTTCCTTTTTATTTTCCGTTCTTTTCCAATCAATAATTTAGGCTTTTTTTCTGAACAAAAGGAATAATCTACCCACAGTACTTGCTTATCTTGTTACTGCTATGCATTAATTAAGTTGATCATTTGTGAAGTGTACTACACAAATGGCTTTTTGAAACCATTAGGTAGAGCATATTTATGGATAGATCTTAATAGAGATAGAGATATGGAAAAGGAAATTAAATAGTAAATTACTTGAAAGCAGGTCTTTGATAGAGAAATAGGTAACTTCCTGGCGTAACAGTTGCAGAAAATGTGACACGAATATGGGGTGGGGGATAAAAATGGTGACCTTTAACCATTCTGGACATTAAAGGGGAAAATATCAAAGCTTAACACCAATTTTTAGGGTTTATAATTTGTACTTCAACATTTATCTTTATTTTATAACACTTCTTATCATGCTAATTAACTTGATACTTTGGAAAAGCCGATTAGTTAACTCCTTAGAGGTCATCAACAGTAACAGATTTATAACAATCTAAAATCTTGTATAACTTTAAAAATATAGCATTTCACTGTCTTTCTATTTATTTAGTCCATATTTTTTCACACTATCTATCTGTGTTTTTTAAGTTTTTTAACATCTCAGACATGGCCTCACAAACTGTGTGCACGCTTGAATAACCACTGCAGCCATCTGATAATATACGTTGTATGATGTAGCCTTCAAGTTAAGACCTTGCATAGCTTTTCAGGTGCGATTTTGACCTGTATTTTAAAAGCATGTGAAAATCATGGCAATTTGAAGGTTGATTGCACATGCATGGCATTGTCAATGCATTCCTTATTCCAGATTGCCAGAGCAACCTGAAGTCTGGAATTTCCTCAATTTTGAGTGCTTAACCTTGCAAAAGGTTAAGCACTATAGCTATTTGTGCTACTGTCCTGAAACATGTTTCCCATACTCTTGCTATCCTAAGCATATTTTCTTACAGATAGTGGGGCTCTGAGCACAAGTTAGAGTGAAGACTTTCTGAATCTTGTTTGTGGTACTGATGGATTCCCTCTGTAAACAGAACAGTAGTAAAGAATCTTATGGAACTGAAAGCCTTGAGAATTTGTTATAAACACTTAATGATCTTTTACAAAAATAGGTATTTAAAATTGTTTTGTCTAGGACAAAATTGCCCTTTGAAGGTTCAAATCAGATAGTGATCTACTGATCAAGTTGGTGTTTTACCTCTCTTGAATGTTTTCCTGCGTTTTCAGCAGAACAACAAAATTAGTTTTCTTGAAAATAAGTGTTAAGTCTAATTTAAAATGGAGAGAGCTTTGCAATTGAAATGTGCTGCTTGAAATTCTTTATCTCTGACTATAGATAAACAGTTCTGTTGGTATAAAGCAACAAGAAGTCATGACCTAGACACCTACATCAGCTTGCTAAAGTGCAGTACTGCATTGTGTTTGTGCAAAATAAAACCCATACACCATAGGTATTTGTATTAAGTTTTGAAAAAAAGGGGGGGAAGAATTGTAAATATATATAACATGTAGCAAAGGGAGGCAGTTAAACCATAATGGCCATAATGCCATAGGTTTGAAAATCTGAGACACAAAGGTTCTTTTGTGGTTTATATGATGTGATCTGTTTTTCAGTACGTGAGTCAGTTCTTTCACAGGCTATTGAACAGATTTCTGAGATCTAAATTTAAACAAGTTTTATGAAACATGGGAGGTTGTTAAATTTAAAATCAGAGCTTCTCAACTTCCTACTTTAAGGCAATGAAGTGGATCTGAAGGAGTCTTTTTAAAAATAGTGTAATTTTTATAAACCAAGATGCCTTTATTTCCTCACAAACTGAATGTTCTTTTCCCTGTGCTTTCAGAGATTTATTTTTTTTCACAAAACTGTGTTAATGTTACCAGTAGCTTACTACTTCTTACTACAAACTGTTAAGGATCTTGTACTAAAAAGATGTATTTGTTGTCTCACAATACTGTCTTAAACTACTGGTTTCACAGGCCCTAAAGGCACTTATATTTGTGCGTGAATAGAAAAAAAACAAAACAAAGAGATAATGGGTGCAAGTATTTGTTCTTCTTTAATAAAATGTGTTGATCCTGTTCTTCCTGTGCAGTGGAGACTCAAATCTCCATCACAGCTGCATAATCCATCATCTGTTTTTCACCAGCTGTGAGTCTGCTTAGCCTGTGTTTCTGGATAGGAGAGATCTTTCTGTTGTAGCTGAGTGTACAATACCTAATGTGCTGCACATCACAGTTTAGTCTGTAAGCATGTAAAAGGAAAAAGGTTGAGTAATTACATAATTTGCATAAGAAATTATAGACAGTTCTTGAAAATTGTCTCAAGGACTCCATGTGTGTTTGTAAATAAAGCTCAGCTGAAAGTGATCTGAGCTTCTTGAAACTTCCATCTGAATGTGGTCATTAAAGTTGCTAGGCTTGGAAAACTTCCTCTTAGGGCTTCTTGCTAATCCAGCTTAACAGTTGTTCCCTGTAGTTAAAGATCTAAAACCAGAGATTTGAGGAGAAGCTAATGCGAGCTATGATTCAAAGCACACTAGTTGTGATGTATTTTGCATTGCAGTATTAGAGGAAGGGATTGTGTGAGCTGCTACTTCATTCCTTTGACAGTAGGCTGAGGAACAAGGAGGCTGAATTATGTCCCATCTGGACCTTACTGCTAGTTTACATAAATACACATTTTCGAGACTGTCTTCATGAGGAAAAAGAGACTTGTGCTTCAAAGAAAATTACAGTCTGTAGTCCTGAAGAAGAGAGGAAGAACTTGGACAACCTATATACTTACTGAGTAAAAACTAAGGTAAAAACCCAAAGTTCTCTAGCAGTGTAATGATGGACTGAAAGGCCAGAGAAAATGTATGTTTGTAATTTTATTCTAAACCACTGTTGGTCATATTTCAAAATTGTTGCCCTTGATTAGTTCAGCTTTCTATGAGGTCATCCTTACCCCAGCATAGAAGTGACTTTTGGGTTTTGTTGTGGGGCTTTTGTTGGGTTTTTGCTGTTCTGGACTAAAGGAGTCAGCAGTTTTAGGAAAATCTTTTTTTAACTACTGGTGGTTGAGCTGTGTCTTACCAGATTTTTTTTTTTTTTTCCCCAAAACTCAGCCAGTTTTAGAACAAAAATAATTAGCTAATAAGAATGAATGCAGGTGAGCAGAAGTTAAAATACAAGGAAAAGCGGGAGATCAGAAGCAGGATCTACTGTGAGTGATGAAAGTTGGGTGATGGATGAATGTATGGAGTACTAGCTGAGGAGAGCTGATTTTCAACTGGCAAGGCTTTCTGCTTCTTTCTTTACTTCTGCTTATTAATTTATTTTGTAAGCCACCAGTAGTGCTGTTTTCTGAACACATTATGTGTTTGCCCAAAAGGAATGTTTCTTTAAAGCCATTCAGCTAATTGCAAGGAACTTTGAAGTGAAAATGTGCTTGCATGGTCAGGGTGTAGGAAATGTGTAACTTACAAGTGGTTTTTCTTTCTTTATTACTTAATGGTATTCTTTATGCATATACTGGGCAGCAACGTTTAACCTCCTTCATCCACTCTCTGTCTTTGTTTGGAAGTTGGAATTGGGCTGCTTGGAATGTCTTAGTTCCAATATTTCTTTTCCTTTTCTTTCTTTCTTTCCTACTCCTCTAAGGTGGACGTTTATGATGATTAATTGTGTTCCAGCAGTACTCTAGGAAACCATGGTGTTGAGTATTATATAAACATAATGACAAAAGATTCCCCTGTGTCCTGTTTACCCCTGGAAAAAAAAAATGAGGCACAGAAGATTGTGACTTGCTCAAGGCTATACAAAAATAGTCTTTTTGCAAGAGTTCAAAACTGCTCTTATTTTTCCTGGGTATCTGTAAAATTCTCATGCTTGAACCCCATTCTTCCCCTTTTCAGCTGTTTATAGTAAAACTACACACAAGTTAATTATTGTTGGCAGAGTATACTGGTAACATGTAGTGTTCTGTTTGCACTATGGAATCTCCTTTTTGCATCAAACTGCAAAATCCTTACTGTCTGGTACTAAAAGTGCTTTGCAGCATGATGATTTAAAGGTTTAAACTAATGAAAAGAACTATAATTATAATTATTTAGTCCTATGCCCTTTTACTTCTGTTTTTCAAGGTGTGTTCTTCTGATGAGCAATATATATCCTGCTTAATATGAAACTACGTGGATAGCAAACAAGAGAAGCAAGCCTGTGATTTATTTGAATTTAGGCATTAAACCAGGAAGCTTTCTCAGTTTAAATGCTGATTTAAACTGCATTTGTATATTTATTTACCTAGTATAAAGTGCATTAGTTGTTGCTTTTAGAGGAATTCTTTGTTTTTCCATTTCAGCCAGGATCATTGAAGGTACTACAGTGCAACCCATCTCAAACAAGTTTAAAATTAATTTCACAGTGGAGGACTGTTTTGGATGGGGAGGTGTGAAAGGTCATGTTCTCTTAGCGATGCACTGAGATCTGGGTAGTTCCTTTTCTGGACAAGGAGATTTACTCAGGGGAGAGCTTTGTAATCTCTGTTGATTCGAGTATTCTGGCCCCTATCCAGCCGAGCAAAGCACTCTTAAGTCCCTGATTAATATTTGTGATCCCATTTAATTGAAACTAGTGGAATTTTGATTGCTGAAGGCTAGAATCTTCAGCATATCTAAGAATTATGCGCTGTATATACTCAGTATGGTAAGGGTACAGATATGGTTTGGGTTTTTTTTGTCTTTCTGGTGGTATCAGACACATTCTTCTCTCAACAGGGCCTGCTTTTTAAAGTCTAAATACAAACCTTGAATAGTACTGATATATTGAAATACATATATATATAAAATTTCTTCTGTAAATAATAACATCAGTTTAAAGATTTAAAATTTTTAATTAGATTGAGCCTTTCAGTCTCTACTTACTTCATTTATCTTTAGTTGGTATTAATCAAAGAGGTTTTGCTTTTCAAGGTTTAATGGAACTAGTGCATATAGGAATTTACGGACTTGTAAGATCGTTACATCTTTATTCATGTAAGGAAACAAATACTGTGCTTTCTTTTCACTGTTACAAGTTAAGACGATTTCCAAGTGCCTTTGTTGTTGTCTTCCATTTAAAATCCTGTGCGTTCAAAATTAATTCCCAGTCATAGGTATGTGGTAAGTCATAAGATATACCAGCTTTTGTGTGTTGTTAGGCAATTTAGGGAACATGAGTTTGCCATAAGGATGTCTTTGATGATTTTAATTTGGTGCGTCCTGTTTTTCTTAGCAACAAATAGAAAAATATTTCCTTCTTCAGGCTTCATTTTGTTTCTTATTTCATGCAAAATTAAATGGAGGAAAACTTGAGGCATGAAAGTAACAGTAAGAGAAAACACCTGAAAATTCTTGAATGACTGCCTCGATTACAGGGTGTCAAGCTGATACTGTTTCCCGGTAAAAGCACATTGCCACCTTCCAAATGTCCCTACACAGGACAGTACTGTTGTCAAGGTCCACCTTAGATTACAGCTATGGAAGCTTGGCGTGTAGGCCTTACACATGGACCCAGTTCTTGAGAGTTCTGAGAAATTGTGGCCTTCCACTACTGTGTGAAATGAGAGACTTTGAGGCGGCTTAGAATTCTGCCAGTCTGAACAGTCAGTTGAAGAGTTTAGGATGAATGCATATTAAGTATGCCCAGTCTCAGGAAATCACAGAGCATATAGTCCCTGGCTGGCCCTTCCTGTACTCCAGCACTTTAGAAGTTTTACATTTATAAGACTGCATTTCTCAAGGGCAACAGTTCTTCTGCTTGCCAAGAGTGTGCATATATGGGTTTTTTCCCCCTAGTGTTTTGGTAGAGGCAAATCAAATAAAGAAATGCCCAAATGTGTGAATTTCATTGTGATTGAGTTTTCCTACAGTTTTAAATTATTTTCTGTAGAAACTAGATGTTGCCAGTAATGTTGTAGCCGTGATAATGTAAGGATGGAGGCAACATGATATGTAGGGAGGCATTTAGACTGGTGAGGGAAGATGTTGCCAATACTGTCAAGAAAGTTATAGTCATGTGTATGGTATGGCTATGTATTTAGCTGTGTAAACTACCTACCAAGTATAATTGCACTCCTGAACAATTGATTTACATCTCTATTCAGCTTCAGTTTAAAGATTATGGCTTTTATTTCACAATTAAAATATTGGTTGAGGTCCTGAAAGTGTGTGGTTGGTTTGGATTGTGTGGATTTCTGTTTGCTTGTTTCTCTAGTCTGTATATAGAAAGGATACATAAATAACATGAAGAATGCTGTAACAGAATGTTCCATTAAGTTTTTCCCTTTCTGCATTTATTTTAAATTGTCAGTTCATTGAAGGAGCAGCTACCAAAGCTGATTATGAAGTAAATTTGGATCTTGTCTGTGGTTCTGGTGTGAGAAGTACTTGCTAAGGAAAAAGACAGAAAAAATTAGTATGGAGTTTTTCATAAGAAAAAATGAGAAAACTAGTTTAAAAGTCCTAATCACAATAGTCATAGAATAGTTAGGGTTGGAAAGGACCTTAAGATCATATAGTTGCATCCCACATGCCATAGGCAGGGACACCTCACACTAAACCATGCCACCCAAGGCTCTGTCCAACCTGGAAGCTGGATTTTTAAAAGTAGCATCAATGCTTCCGTTTTGAAAAGTGAGTAGTGAAGCACTCTGGATAAATGAAAGGATTTAAGAGGTTATATGACCCAAATGGCTCTTACACAATTTGGAAATGTGCTATCTTTAGTTGCTAGAGTTGAATATTAATCTGCATTAACAAGTGCATAAACAGAAATAACGAAGCTGGCATGAGTAGCTGAGGGTATAGAAATACACAAGAAAATATCTCTTCGTGATTAGAATGCTCAAATCCAGCACAAGTGTTAGCTGATCTTCTCCTCAATAGGAAATAATTCAGGAAGACGATATTGATTTATGAGGTGAAATTGTCTTGTGTAGCAATCTTTGTAGCACCTGATATTGAAGAAGCTTTATCTTGGACATGGTCTTAGCCAGAAATTAAGATGAGATCTCACTCTTGAGGTGTTAAAATCAACTCATAAGCAGCAGAGTTCAACAGGACCAAACAGCAAATATTCCAAGTTTGAAAAGAGGTATATGAAATACTTCAGTAACGAAAATGAGCATTGCTTTAAAAAAAAAAATGAAGTCCCTACTACTGAGCCTTGCAAAACTTTACAAATTTTTAGGGATAGTTTTGCACTGTTTAAAACAATAAAAAAAAGGAAAAAAGGCAAGCAACAACCAACCTGTATACATCCTACGATAGAGTTTAAGCCACACAATTTTTTGCACAGATCTGACGGAATTCTTTGTGTCATTAAAACAGTTTTTGAAGAAGACCTAGTTAATATTGTTTAGAATTTTCCTGAAAGCTTTGAGTGAAGTTAAGCATTGGGTTTCAAATTAGGTACATCTGCTTGAGGAAAATAACTTAGCATCTAATTTTCAAAGTTCCAGTGATGATTTCTGATCCTTTTTTAACTAAGATGTAAAGTATGTTAAACACAAGAGTAAAACAAAGAATAGTATAGAGATTATTATAATTCCCTCATGTAGATTAATGATGCAGTCCTCTGAGGAATACTATATGCTATGTGGGTCCAACATAGAGATGATCAAAAGCCTAAGAAAAACTCTTCCATGAAGGGGGAAATTGTGGTTGTTTATGCCAGAGAGAACAGGAATGAAGACATAACATGAGTACAGTCTATTATGTACCTGAGGCAATGAACTGTAAAAAAGAGGAGGGAAAAAAAAAAGTAAAAAGTAGAGCAAGTAGAAGTTTTCCATCTGGTGAGTTCTGAAAGAAACAAAGGAACAGTTAATGAAATCAAGGTCTGAAGTTCAGGACTAAGAAATTACAGCTCATTTTAATGTGCTTCTCATTGAAGCACAGTAGTAAGACAAAAAGATTTGGAGATATTAGGATTTGTATTACTTAGAGTTGTTCCATCAAGTGAGATGTTTATTGTTGTGCTTATTGTTCTTGAGAAAATAATACTGTTGTTGGAGGTCTGGCAGGAGGCAGGTGGTGTAATTTGACAGCTTTTTGTAATTTAGAGAGCTAGCAAAATTTCTTTAGTAATTTTTATTGCTAAACTGTTTTTTTTTTTCTCTGAAGGAGGGTTTTAGACCTGCTCAAGGTCACAGATTTTTCTAGTGCTGGTTGCATGTTCTATTTTCCTGTAAGTTTCTTGTCGAAGAACTGCCTTAGTCTTTCGTAAGCTGCTTAACACTGCTATGTGTGGAGATTTCTATGTAGCTGAGAAGTTAGTGACATCTCATGGTACCCATCGAAAATTGCAAGTGATTTGTGATAAGGTTTTGGCATTTATAATTTAATAGACATTGCAAGTGTTTTCTAGATCAGAATTTTTTTAATATGCTTGTACATACCTCTGATATTTAATTCATCAGTGTTTGTTGTTTATCTAGAGACTAACTCAGGTATTGGTAAGCCTGAAATACTGATACTTGTCAGATAGCATCTGAAGTCTAAATGTTGCAATGTGTAGTATGCATATATTTGTAATTTACAAAATAGTTACTTAACATTATTGTCTCTCCTGGTTTTACTTGGTTTAGGAACAAAGTCAGCTACAGAATATGCTAATGGTGGTTATGATATTGTGTCACCTGCTCCTTCAGTATACTTGGGCACATTTCAAATTTTGCATCTCCTGGAGGATCTAAAGATGGCACTGGAAATGCTAGAGGATCCTCAAGAGAAGGAAGCATTGCGAAATCAAATTCCGGGGGCCACAGCAGTGTGTATACGGGAGTGGTTTGAAGAGAATCTGGTGAGTGTTTATTTTATAGCTTTTCCTTTTTGTTTGCAAACAGCATTGGTTCAAGTATTTTTATACTTCAAGTATTTTTATAATAACTGAAATCTGCATACTTAGAGAACTACAGGGGATGGTGGACAATTCATGTGCTCTTTAGGAAGAAAAGAAAGCACTTTATGTGCTGATTACTAAAGCCATGCAGATATAGGAGTATAAGAAGTTGGTAAAAAGACTTACTTTGTCCTTGGTGAGAGAAAGGAAAGTAAAACTGAACTACCAAGAAAGATAGCTTTTCTGTGGGATTTGTTGTTGGTGGTGGTGTTTTTTTGCTGGCGATAACAAACAAGTTTATAACTAGTCAAAACTTTCAATTTTTAAACCACCAATTTGGAATATTGCCTGTTGAAGGGACAGATTCAAACCAGATGATTCTTCTAAACTTTCCCTCGGTACATTTCCTTTACCTTAACTATGGGTATTATGAACCTCTGAAGTATCTTGTACTCCAGGTAGTGGGGGTAAACGCAGGAAAGCTCTAGGTTCTGAATGTGAGACATTCATACTGGGATAGATGGGGATTAAACGTGACTGTCTTGGAAAAGATTAAGGCTTACCAGGTGAGGAGCACATCTTCAGACAGACATTAAGAGATCCATTGGATGTGAAGGAAGAGAAACAGCAGTGCCAGAACACTCCTCTTCACCAAGCCTGCCACTGCAAGTGAATGGTAGTTTCTGAATGAGTAAAACCTACCTATCACTTTCTCAACTTCTGGAAAGTTTTCTAGATGAATGGATTTTCTTCTGGCTTTGCCACTTCTTTGTGATTATGCTTTTTGTTTGAACTTGTCAACTGCTGTTTTGTTCGCATTCTCTACAGAGTGCAGGTCTATGGCTGGAAAGTCCTGTTTCGGACTGTATGAGAGAAAGGAATGAGATTTTGGTACCAGTTTTGAAAGCAAAAAGTGGAGGCAATGATTAATTTGCATTTGCAGTGTTGGATTTTGAGTCCATATCCTCAGGCCAGCTCTATAGGGATGCTGGGGAGGGACTATTCATTAGGGACTGTAGTGACAGGACAAGGGGTAATGGGTTAAAGCTTAAACAGGGAA
>JBCJKH010028652.1:5632-16928 GCA_039877255.1 Loriculus beryllinus | reverse complement strand
TCGTGTGGGACAGTGTCAAACGCTTTGCACAAGTCCAGGTAGATGACGTCAACTGCTCTACCCCTGTCCATCAGTTCTGTAGCCCCATCATAAAAGGCCACTAAACTGGTCAGGCAGGGTTTCCCCTTAGTGAAGCCATGCTGGCTGTCACCAAGCACCTCGTTGGTTTTCATGTGCCTCAGCACGCCTTCCAGGAGAATCTGCTCCAAGATTTTGCCAGGCACAGAGCTGAAACAGTCCTCACAGTAATGTCCCCCATAGCTGTTCTCCCTTTAACCCTGACCCACAAACTCTGTTAACTGCTCACCTGTCCCCAGGCAGAGTTCCATACCCTCCAGCCTATCCCTAACATAAATAACAACTCCCCCTCCCCATCTGCTGTGCCTGTCTCTTCTAAAGAGCCTGTAACCTTCCATCGCAACACTCCAGTCACAGGAGCCATCCCACCATGTTTCTGTGATACCTATTAAATCATATCCCCATAGATGTGCACATATCTCTAATTCTTCTTGTTTGTTCCCTATACTATGGATGTTCATACAGAGGCATCTGAGCTGAGCTCCAAATGAAGCCAGCTCATTGGCTGGAGCTGCTGAAATAGCTCTACATTGCTCCTATCATTTATTATAGGTGCTGGCAATTGAGTGGGTGTGTTGGGATGGAATGATGCTCCCCTCCCCCAACACATCTAGTTTAAAGCCTCCTTGGCCAGCCTGGCAAACCTCCTACCAGAACTGCTCTTCCTCTTTGTTGTTAGATGAGCTTCACCAGGCTCCAGTAGACCTGGCCTCGCAAATCAAGTCTCATGTTCTAAATACCCAAACCCTTGACCACGGCACCACTCTTCTAACCATTTATTTACCTGCCAAATCCGCCCAGCTTTTTTCAGGTCCCTCCCTTTATCCTGGAGAATTGATGAAAAGACAATCTGAGCTCCAGAGCCCCTAACCACCTCTCCCAGGGTTCTGTAGTCCTTCTTTATGTTCTCCAGGATACTGCTATCTGTATCACTAGCACCCACATGGACACCTAGGAGAAGCTAATAGTCAGTGGGACTTACTAGAACAGGCAGTCTCTCTGCAATATCCCTGATCCCAGCCCCTGGCAGGCAACACATCTTCCTTGAGACTGGGTCAGGCTGACAGATGGGTGCCTCTGTTCCTTTCAAAGCAGACCCACTTTGACTACTAGCAGACTACTATGATCCACTGCTTTTTCCTGGCAGCACTGGTAGTGCTCTTTCCTAGTGAATCAGCCAGTTGTTCATGTTGTGAGGTGCGTGTTTCCTCATTAGCCCTCTGCAAGAACTGCCAAGCGGTTCTGGGTGTGGACATCAGATTTAGGAGGAAGCCCCTTGCTTTTAACTGTCCTCTTCCTCCTTTTCTTTTTTTTTTTTTTTGTTACTGTTTCCCATCTTCCTGGGTTAACGGTCTCCTTCTTTCCTCCATGAGCTACAATGGACCTTGAGGCCCCTGCACAGTTTGGCCCTAGAGCAAGCAGTTCTGCTTCTTCTCAGCTTCCTGACATCTTGCAGCTCATTGACAGCGTCCCACAGTTCATCCCCTGCTGCAGGAGGACCTCCACCAGGGAGCAGAGTGCAGCCCTGTCCATTGTGCACCGTTCCCTCACCAGACCAGTGCAGGCACCCTCTACACTCCCAGCTCTGCACTGCAGCCTCCCCTCTCATCGGCTCTGTCTGGGTACCTACGCTGGCCACCACCGGGGCAGCCACAGCAGAGCTCCCAGACCGGGCCCTGGTCATAAGGTGAGCGCTCACCATCCTGCTCACCTGCCTGTGCAAACTGCTACACAAACTGACTCCCCTTGCTCCTAGTCCCTCACACTCCTGGGGCAGGATTTTAATCACTCAGGGCTGATGCCATTCCTCTTGGGCACCGCCCCCTGTGAGTCAGATGCTCACCTCAGCTGAGCTGCCGGCTCCCGGGCAAGTCCTGTCAAGGACTTAAGGCTCCCTCTGAACTGAGGCTCCTGGACGCTGAGCTTCCTCAGGCTCAGGGGCTGAAGGCGTCCTCTCTCAAGCTACTCAGCTCACCAATTAATAATAACTCTTATCTATAAATATATATATAAACTCTTATCAATAAATTCCTCTGAAATAGGCTAGTATCGCTAATTATCCAGAATACATTTTTAAAAGTCCTGCAATAATTGCAATAGATGGTTTTGTTTAAATACACATTGAGTGCAAAGTTTCAGCAATACTTCTTTAAGTGCTCCTGGATGTTTTAGGGAAAGTCTTGACATTATTTGCTTACTAAATATAAATAATATTTTTAAACATAGCTAGCTAAGTTAAGAAAAATAAAATACATAGAGATGAAAGAAGTTTCTCATGACATGATAAGACTCCCATATTGACAATTGAAAAAGTGCTAGCTTTGATCCTCAAACTGGATTCTTTAACTTCTTTCGCCACTATTAACCAACATACTCTCAAGTTTTTTGCAAGCACAAACAAAAGGGCCACTATCACATAGTACCAGAGTTTGAAGCTACACAGAATATTGTCATGGGATGTAGAGGTCTAATCTTATGTGACATTGCATTGTGGAGGTGTAATGCTGGAAGGACACATTCACGGTAAAGCTCTCAAAAATTGCACTGTTCAACATCATCAGCACACAACTAATTTAGCAAAATAAAGTTTGTTGGCACAACTATGCTACTTCCAGTATTGAGCTATTACTTCTCCCTAACATTGCATGAACACACAATTAAGCTGTCTCAGGCTATAACGCCCCATGCTCTCGTTATTCTTCTACTGATACCAAACACCAGCATCTGACTTCAGCTTTTTGCTCATGTAATCAACAGAAAACATGAGGTCTGATGTACATATCTGCTGTATACAAGATTAATATTGTTAAGATGCCCACTGAAGTAGCTCAACAGCCTTCACAAAAATCTTTGCCCTTATATTCTGGTACTATGCCAAAACAGAGGAACAAATCCCTAACTTCATGAGAATAAGAACTTTGATAACAAATTACTTGAATTCACTTGTAACCATAAAACATTTTAAAGGCTGATTTATTTTGCTTTTGTTAACTTCTTTAATCTCTGACGTACTAAGCTGGAGAACGCATTAGATTTTCTTTTAAAATCAAGTTTTTTGATTGAATATTTGGAAGACAAATCAGTTCTTTGAGGTTTCTCACTCATTCTGCTCTCTTTTGCTTCCCATTATCACTGTTTAGTGCCCACTCTATTCTATACAAGATCACTATAAGAGCAGAGAAGGCTGACACCATACCAGGTCAAGAAGCCATTAACAGGAAAGGGTGTGAAGAAAGAGGAGGAAGTGACACAAGCATCACAGCTGTAAGCAGAGCATTACCCAACGTAATTCTTCATGCTCCATTTTCCTTGAATTCTTACTTCTATACACTTTGCCAGTTAAGAAAAAACTAAAATAATTCAGCTTTAAATATAAATGATAGAGCAAACACATGGTTTCCATTTCAGTATACCATACTTTACAAAATAAACAGGCAATGTATTATTTTTAATTTCTGTAATATATAAAGTTGTATTAGTTACCTGATAACAATGCATCTTCTGAATTAGTTAAGACACAAGTAGGCAGCAGACAGTCTCCTGGTGAAATTCTTGGAAGTATCTGAGACATTTGTGAAGCTAGAAATTTGCAAATAATAAATGAGTTCAACCTGCTTGCAAAGATACAGATTTCCACACCATCAATTCATATTTCAAACCAGCTCAATTGTAAGACATAACTCATTGCTTTGCAAACTATAACCATATAAGTAATTAGACTGCTCAAGGGTATCCCAAATTTAGATACTAAGAAAAAAAGCTACTACATCTTCTATAATTTTAAGCAATTTCTTTTTCTAGATAATCACATTTCTATGATACTAAAGAATGACAGCAAACATTTTAGAAAATATAATACCTTTCTAAGCTAATTGAGGCATTTTACTACATAATTTGACAAATTCTGCAATTAGCAGCAAACCACTAACATAGCGGAAATGCATTTAAAAATGCTTGAAGGCATTACCTTAAAACTAGAAGAGAAAACAAAAGCCATGCTGAAATAATTTCATTTTTCATCCATGTATCACTGACTCTTTACTTTCCTTCTGCAACTATTTCTGAAATTATAAACTGACAGTCTAGTTGACATAGACTTCTTAAAACTTCAAATACTACTGATTCCCACCTGCTCAAAAGATGTTCCACATTTCAAGACTTTCTATATTAACTGGCAAAACCTAATGGCTTAGACCTCAATGCTTTCACAGTAATGTAATGGAAACATTAAAAACTTATTTGAAAACTGCAATCTAGATTTAATTCACCAGGATATGCATTTTGAAATAAATTAGATTTATCTGATTGGGTCATTCAATTTATTTTTTTAAATCCTGTTCTTCAGTACCTGGACAGATGTCTCATCAATTTTCAACTCCTTAATGAACTGCTGGCCTGGGACTAGTAACATTATAATCTTTGTCAAGTACAGCACTCACATTAAAATTTAAAAGGAAATAAAGAGTTTCACTGCAAAGTTTAACCAAGTTGTGGTAATGTCAATTTACAAGTTTAGAAAGTGTAGCTTAACGTTAGTCCTCTTGAGCAGTCTAACCATTAAGAGATTCCTTTTAGCAATCATTATCTTCCACAATTTCTTGTGCCCTTCAATGGAAAGGAACTAAAAGCTAAAGCATCCACAACTACTTGAAACCTGGGAAGCAGGGAGGATATTGCAATCAAGATATGAAAAAAAGTTTGAAGGCCAGAGCAAGACAAAAACATCAGAAATTCATCAATAAAGATGGCAGCCATTTGTGCATGGATAGCTAAAATTTAACTCCTTACCAGTAGGAGAAAGATTTTCTCTTTTTTCCTTCATCTCCTTTATTCTTCTTTCCATTGCACTGTATTGGTCTTTCACCTTATTAACAGGGCTGTATATAAGTGAACCACTGTCTTCAAATAAGAGAACTGGTGCATCAATTTCTACACAAAGAAATTGTTATAGCACATAAATACTAATGTACAAATGCAATCTCAAATTTTTTTCCCCAGAAACTTTGGAAAAAAAAAATAGGTTCTTTCGGTTCCCTTAACATCACTACAGATGCCTTAATACTGCAAATTGCAAAGAACTCTAAAAATTAAGCCAACTTAATTGTAAAGTAAAAACATACTTATAAAAGCATAGAAGTAAAACCAAACAAACCCAAACCCAACCAACCAAACCAAACACACAAAACAAAACCCCATCAAGTACTTTAAGTAAATAACTGAAGATGTTTGAATCTTAGTCTAAAGTAGCTCTTACCAGCATTAATTGCTATCTTCTGTATGGCTAATTCTTTAGCCATCTGGTCCAACCTTTTCTGCAGCTTTCTATCATTTTCTGGAGTTTTTTCAACAAAGTCTTTTGGCTGCATACATTTGTGCTACAAGACACACAAAGCAATCAATTATACGGTATAAAACCGCCAAAAGCAACTACACTTCTTATTTCCTTACCACTTTGCCACAGTATTTATCATCAGTGTCTAACTATGCTTCCTAGCTCTTTCTTGAGAGTCACAGGTAATAGCAGAAGTTAAAGTTCACTTTGGAAAATGTTAATAAAAAGGAAGAAAGAACCTAACAGATTTTTTTTCCTGTTAGATACTATTAAAAAGCAGACTAAATAACTATCTTTTCCTTTTTGCTTGCAGCAAAGCTAAGGCTTGAAAGATTTTTTTTCTAAGTACCAGTATTTTAGCACTTGTGCATGCAACTCAGTGAAACATAAACCACATCAGTCATGTTTTTTTAATTAGTCATTATGTCATTTTAGTTTAGACTCTAACTCCTTTATTCATCAATATAAAAACTCTTATTATACTTTCTTCAGATAAAATATCGCAACATCACAGCCATAGCCTACCCTTAAAAACCTACTCAGACAGACACATAGAGCTTACAGAATGTCCTGATAATGAACAGTTAAAATGCCCGAGGCCAGGACACCAAATTCAACTTTAAAGTTTACTATTCTAAGCCAATGAAAAAAAACCCAAAACCACCCATACCTACATACTCACTTTTTTGACTGGTTGTGGCAATTCTTCATTAGCAGCTACCACAGGAAATAAGGCTTCATCAACATGTACTCTGGTTTCTCGACACCTGTATAATAAATTAGAGCAGTTATGTTTGTGTTTTTAAGAATGAGAAACTTTATTGCAAAAACAGTCATCTGAGCTCTGTAATAATAAAACACCAACCCTTCCTCAGTATGTATCTTCAGCACAAATACTTCAATGGGGAGAAAAAACATATCTATATATATGACACATCAAATATAGGACATATTTTTTTGTCCTAATGATGCTCTCTAAATTGTTGTTCTGAAACTGAAAGATTCAATTCATATTTTATTTTCCACACATTCAAAAATCATTATATTAGGTCCTTTTGGCCAGATTCTCATGAATCTTAAATTGTGAGGACTGTAGGCCTTAACTGTTCAGTACCCAGCAACCATGACCTTAACTTGCATCAAGTTGGTCACTGTGATGACAGTAAACTCCCAACTATAATCTACAGAATGTCATGGGGTGGAGGATCCTATTCGGGCAAATAAAGGAGTCACCATCTGATCATGCCTTTATATCTTAGCCATAAATCTCAGTTTTCTGCCTCCTCTGTGTATATGCAATGCTAAAACCAGCCCATTATCAAAATGTCATCTGTATCTATACAAACTTTTTTAATTACAAAACCAAAAATTCCAACTGACACCTTACTACAGTTCTCCTGTCTTCATTTCAAAGACTGACTTGAGAATAGTGGAATTAATGTTACCTAATGAGAACACTAAGAATGATGTTGAGACAAGAATTTGGTTAATACATAAAAGTTCTTTTGATCAAAATAGATCAATACAGTTTTATTATCAAATAACAAACTAATTATGAGAAAGAGCATAGAACATCAATGGATTACACTAGTTTCCCAGAAACCATTCAAAACTGCGATTCTAGTGACACCTAGTGATCGAACTGCTATAAAGTTTGTAACTGCAGAATTATAATCCAATGCTTAGCTACTCAGTTTTGAGTAAGACGCCAAACCATTACATGTTTTTGTCAAACTAACCGAGTTAGAGTTTAGAATTCTCTGGAGCAAATAGAGATGATACTCAACATGCTGATCTTCAGTAGCTATTATTAAGTTCTGGATAATAATCAGCATAGATGTGAACAGCATTAAAATTTGCATTAATTCAGAGATTTTGTTGATTCAGAGAAGCTAAACATAATACATTTGACCACTAAACATGTTATGAGCATTTTTTACTTTGTAGACAAATCTGAATGTAAACGATTTATCTATCATGTTTGTGACATGAGTTACTGTACTAAGAATATAATGGTAAAGTTTCCCAGTTGTGGGTTAGATTAAGTATTCTTAATTTCTCCAGATTATAGTAATTCTATTTTATGTAGGGTTCTTTTTGTTGGGTTTTGTTTTTTATTTTTTCTTTAGGTTGCTCATTGAAGTATTTGAATTTAAGTACTATTTTTTTTTTCAGTGACCCAAAAGCTGTCACTCATTTTGAATTAAACTTATCATTTATTTGCATGACTCTTAAAGCAAGTCCACGATTATGCGCACTATCCTTAAAGTTAGACATATCTACAATTCTTAGAAAACACAAAAGGGAAACAACACATTTAAAAAAAAATAAGAATGTATTTATTCTAGAGTTATGTTTTTGACGAAATTCAACTGTCATCTTAAAAGAGTCTTCTTCCAAATCAAATTACTTCTTATTAAACTGCATTCAGTTTAGATTCAAATATATGCTTGTGCTTTGAAGCAGAAGTTTCCAGTAACAGTTCAACACGGCAATGTTCACCAAATACTGTACAAACCATTATGTGTTCTGATTTATGGATAAAAGCAAGTACTATAATATTTTCACAACACGGGCATGTTCCTCTGAGAGGCTCAAGCACTGCTCAGGGGAAGATAACACTAGTGAGCATGCATAACAGTTTGGAAGTAGCTGTTAATTAGGAGTATTTTGCACAAACCAGAACCACCAGGAAGTGCTGGAGTAATTGCTTATGATTTGCTTCCTTGTCTGGTGTTTTTAAAGCTCAAACATGAAAAAACTAGCATCCAGATTAAATACCATATACTGCAGCATCCTGTTTCAAATACCAAGATTCCCAGAAGTATGTAAAAACATGAAAATACAGACAAGCATTCCCAGTTTACTTTGCTATACTCCACAGATTTCTGGTTTAGAGATTATCAGATTCAATACTATATATGTTTTCTGATAAAACCAAATGTTTAATTGCTTCAGCATTTTTTTTTTAACCAGTATAAATCCTTGCTGAACATGACTGCAACAAGGAGATCTCCAGCCTAAACTGTGTTTTACTAAGAATGATCATTCACTGTTTTCTGTACAGGTATAAGTTACTCCTGGGGAGATTCCTGTTAGATCCTAGAGGAAAACTTGTCACAACAGCCACTGGAATAATCTCCTCAGGGAAGTGGTGGATTGCCCAGGGTGCTGGCCACCTTGTATAGACTCTGCTTTTGCCAGGAAAGGTTGGACCATGATTCTTGAGGTCCCTTCCAACCTAGTATTCTATGATTCTCTGATCTGTCTCCAGACGTATTCATGTAATGATTTCCAGCTCTTCTACTGGAAAATACATATTAATTTCCCACTCAGCCCCCTCATGAACCTTCGTGTTTGCAAGAGTCTCTCCCACTCCCACATATTGTCTAGGCTGAAGCATTCTTGTCTTCCATTGTGTCTTATGAAACAACATTCCAAGTGCGTAACCATGATAAAAACCATGTCATTCCACTACATGAGTTTTTATGTTCTATTTGATTTTTGACTACTGCTGAGGTGACAATCATATGAAAACATTTCCTGTGAGTCTCAAAATCTTAAATTTCCCCACATACAATACAATCATCTTTCTGATATACTTAAGCGGATTTAAGACTTAAATAGTCCCCTTGATATCAGTAAGAATTTTATTCCCATCACTGTCTTAGTTTTGGTGTTACAGTATGAACACTGATAGCATAGCTGTGTCCATACTTACAAGAAGGTTCTCCGAAATAATTTAAACAGCCATCCACATGCCAATTAAGATCAAGCAATAACAAAATATTTTGCTTTGCACTGTGCTCCAACAGGAGTCGTCCAATCCCCAGTCACCCAGTCACTAAAAAGTCACCCCTTACTATTACATTGCCTAAAATTAAATTTCACAGCATTTCTGACCATTCTGAGAACATTACACTTGCTATCAAATAGAGTAGCTGGTTAATCAAGTCTTTTTTTTTTTTTAGTAATGCTAAAACTTCAACTCATGCAAATTCTGCATTATGTGCTCACACAGTAGGTTCAAACTAAGCTTCCATTCACACAGAACAACTTTTTACTGGCATGTACTATATTCAGTCCTCCCTGTTTACATTGTCCCAGGGCTCAGACTGTCTTCTGCCTGCCAAACCTCTGAGGTGATATGGTAGGCATATATAATTTCAAGTCACACACTCCAGTTCTCTCATCTTACTACAAAAAAAAAGTTCACATGTATCTTAGACTCATTTTAATTTTGTATTGTCTATACCTCATTTGCGTAACTCCATGATTAGTGAGACTATGTATTACTTTTTTTATGTAAGCTTTTACCGCTCCTGACCCATGCTTTGCTTAAGAATATGATACTTCTATGAATTCTGCCAAGAGTATACATCAGTCTAAGTTTCTTATTCTTGTGTACCTTTTTGCACTAACTTTAAACTAAAAGGTAGAAAGGAAAGACTACAGAGAAGTTCAATCAATCCACAGCTTGGGTCTTCCTCCATAATAATACATCTCTATTCCAGATGAATTCCCCTGCTCCAACAAACCTTTCTTCTAAGCCATATACCAAGACCTCACTTTGTCCAGTGTTAACTTCAGAAAAAAAAACCCCCAGAAAGATGCTAGCCTTCTCTCTCCTACAAAAGGGCTTGAGTTCTTTTCCTTTGTTGCTGATATACAGCAATAGTTAAGTTTCTTGAGGTGTTTACACTTCAAGGCTCCATACTGTCCCCCACAGTATCACATATCTAGCTGTCTGAGCTTTCTACAGTGCTCATCCACTCAATACCTGCCAGTATTGCACAGGTTCCTCTTGTAGTGAAACTGCTGTAACAGAGAAAGCATTCCTGTACGTCACATCCTAGACTTTCCCTTGTAAGGAGCTCTCATTCTTCTTCCATTGCAAATTCTACAAACCTGGACATTTCTGGGATCCTTTTAGCACATCCAAGTCCTCAAACATTTTATAATTCTTATGACTAGGGTTTCAAATTCCATATTTATATATTTAGCCATGTGAACAGCATATTTCATTTTACAACCAAGGATTCCTACTGAAATGGCCATTTTCCCCACACTCAGTGGCACAGGTCCAAGAAAGGTATATTCACAGAGACAGAATTTTGCACCACTCTCATATTTGGGAGCTTAGGTATTTCTTCCTTGGTGTTAAAATTGGATGCTTCTGCAGAACTGCATGAGTTTCTTTTTCTGATGTGTATCAGAAATTTTATGGTTGCACTACATTAAAGTAGCTGCAGAGCTCAGCTTTGCATACCCGTTTTTTATTTTTACTTCTGCACTTAGCAGACTTCTATCTCTCCATGCATATTACAACTGGTATAGGAGAGAGCCTCTTTACTTACATTCTAATTTCTATCATCACAGCAATTTACCAATTGGAGTTCTTAACAAATGCATGTTCTTAAACAACATGTTTTTATACTTCATCTGAAATCTAAGTTTGGCCTCACAAGCATTTTGTAAATTCTGAGAAGCAGCTATGGACTAGCAAATTCTCATGGAGTGGCTGCACAGCTAAATCTTTTTTTTTTTAATTTAACTTTTTCCTGTATAGTAGTTGAGAATCTTCAAGCTGTACTGTTCTGAATCTTCCAAATGCCTTAAAAGCCAGACTACATGTGGATCTTTTTATTTCTTGCTAGAAGAAACTCTATCTACAGAAGCTAAGTACAGAAACAGTACAACGCCCTTGATGAACTGTGCTTTTTCAAACAGAAAACAAAGAATTCTATTCAGCAGGTCAAAGGAGGTGATCCTGCCCCTCTACTCTGCTCTCAGGAGACCTCACCTGGAGTTTTGTGTGCAGTTCTGGTGTCCTCAACATAAAAAGGACATGGAACTGTTGGAACAAGTCCAGAGGAGGGCCACGAG
>JBCJKH010028651.1:0-29726 GCA_039877255.1 Loriculus beryllinus | reverse complement strand
TGAATATTACCCCCTATAGAGTAACAGGGATTTGCACAGGGGTCCAATACTCCAGTAGTTCTACTGGAAGGATCTTGAATGACGCAATCTGCAACTGAATTTCCTTTTCCTCTCCACAGTTCCATCACATTGGCAACTCACAGTCCTATCTGGATTAATTTATACTTCAAACTCTTTCTTACCCCAAAAGGATGGTCAGTTAGACTAATGTGGAATATCTTTAGTTTGTTCCCCAGGTGCATTATTTTCTGGTTTATACTACAGAATTTAATCTTCCTTTTTTTGGGGGGTATAAAGGTTTAACCTGAAGCAACCACAGCCACTTGCTCATGCCTCTTGCTAGGTGAGAGAATCTAAAGAGCAAAAGTGAGAAAACTCATGGGTTCAGATAAAGACAGTTTAATAAAGCAAAAACCACACATGCAAGCAAAGCTAACTAAGGAATTAATTCACCACTTCCTATAGGCAGGCTAGTGTTCAGCCGTCTCCAGTAAAGCAGGTCTCCATCACACATAACCATTAATCAGGAAGACAAACACCATCACTCTGAAGTTAAGTTTAGAGTTTCTCCTTTCCACACCTTTATATGCAGAGCATGAAATCATATGGTATGATTGACCATATGACCAGAAGTTGGGTTGTTGGTCAGTTGGGGTCCCAGGTGTGTCCCCTCACAAATTCTTGTGCATCCCCAGCCTATGCGCTAGTGGGGTGGTGTGAGGAGCAGAAAGGCCTTGCCTCTGTGTAAGTACTGCTCAACAATAATTGAAACATCTCTGTCTTACGAAAACTGTTTCCAGCATAAGTCCAAAACATAGCCCATATCAGTTACTATAAAAAAAAATAACTCTATCCCAGCTAAAACCAGCATAGGGGAGGGGAATTGAGGTTTAGGGGCACCTTAAAAAAAAAAAAAAAAGCCAAGAAAAAAGAAAAGCTCAACAGATCAATCTGTCTGCTCTGTTGACAATGCCACCTAACTGTGAATCTTTAGCAAATTTCAACAGACTACTACACTTTTTCTGCCAAAGCTATTACTGAAAACATTACACAATATTGGTTCCAAGACTGATGTTCAGGAACTCTATTAAATAATATTTCAACACATTCTGCTTTCTCATTTTAACATTATTTATTCTGAGTCATGTTTATCATTCTAATGTACGCTTACTTTCTGGAAAGTGTACACAAATATAAAATAATGCAATTCAACACCCTTGCTCAAAAAGTACTTGCTTATGTATGTAGCCTACAGTTGATTTACTAAAGGAAAATAAAATGGATAAAACAACCTTACTGTGCTAAAAGTTACTGCCAATATATGACATTGTTAAATTAAGAATTAATTGCCTGAAGAAACATACAGAAATGCGTACATGCATACTCCAGATTTTTTATTTAGTGTTGCTTAATAATTTACAGCTTGAGAAAGAACGTGCCTCCTTCAGCATAAAAATGCTAATTGCATTAAAGAAGAAAGAATCCCTGAAGCACAGGAGCGACCATTAGAACTTGTTAGTAAAAAAATTAATACTCAGCACTGTAAGTCATTTTAACTTACTCTACAGTTGTAATGTCCACACAATTACAAATAGTAATGAACCATTCTCTGAGATTTAAGATAAATGATCAAATGAATTAGTTTAGTAAAATAATTTGTTACTTCAATCTGACAGACTGAATTCCACAATGAGGAAAAAAAACCACAATTTTCCAGTTGGCTGATTTTTGCACTTCTTGTACAACTTCCGCTTTACATTCCACCCACTGCTGTGCTTTCAAAACAGATACTACTGACCAGTGACCATTAAACACAAACCCAATAAAACAGTTGGTTTGTTTGGGTTTTGTCCCCCTTCTATAAATGAAGATCAGCTCCAGGAAAATGTTTTGCTGGGTTTGAATGCACTGGTGTTCATTTTTTGAACTCAGACACTTTCAAGTCACAATTTCCTTTAGAAGTTTTGTGTAATTTTCATGTTCCCCTTTTTCAATTAAATCAACTTGACAAAAATTTTCTCCAAACTTTTTATGTCACACTGCATTTCTGGCAAAAACATTTCAATCAAGTAATATCACCTTCCCGTATCCAAGAGATTATAAGATGCCATATACAAGTAATTAGATACCCCAGCAGCTTTTCCATAGCAACATATTCCAGTCTTCAAACAGAAAAAGTGTGGCTTGGGAAGGAGCGCATCTGATTATTCTCAAGAATTGCTACTCTTTACAGGTAGATTTTCATTCTTAAAAGGGTAAAGTTTTATCCTTTTTTTTTTTTTTTTTTTTCACAAATGTCACAATTACAGTGCTTAATTTTGCCAAAAGCTATAAAAAGTTTAAAACTTTATTTTGATTACTTGGTTTGTACAGAGATTTTATTTCCCATCAGAACACAGTACTGCAGGGAACATAGACCAAATAAACTCTCTCTTTGTTTGTGTCTCACCCAATTAAGTATTATAATTATAAACAGTTTCAGGCTGTCATAATTAGAGTCCTGTTGATTTTACTACTCCTGTATCACACACAGCTCTCTGCTCACTGTCCAGTCACGCAGAGGCTGAACACTGTCTTTTACAACTCCTGGCAACTGGGTAGCAGTGGAAGTCTTCAAAACCTGTATCAAACTGTGCACATTTAAAATTAATTTCCAGTCAGTCTTATTTTTAAAGAAGGACTGAACTTAGTACTCATCCTCTTTTCCGTAAGAGCAGATCTTGTATACACTGAGACATTGCTCTTCAAATATTTGTGGCATTTCAATTAAAGCGGCTTTAAGAAATTGCTTCCTGATAAAATGTCATCCTTGTGGAATTAATGAAATACTTATCAAGATGAATTTTAAATTATGTGCATATATGTCCTTCCTAATTACATTTGCATATGCATTGTACTAATTAGCCCAGTGGCTTTAATATGAATTAGAAATTGACACTGTGAATGTTCTCAGGTTTAACTTTTTAAAAGTGCCATGATGTTTATAAAACAGCACAGCAATTTTGATTCACGTAGATCATTTCAAGCAGGCATAGTGGGGATGTGGTTTCTCTGCAGTGACGCGGTGCAGAGAGGAGTCAATTAAAACTGCTCACGAACTACCAAAAGATAAGACCAAGTGAAGACAGGTGACACAATTTTTTACATGACTAGGATTCGAAATTTGTTGTGAAGTGTTTGAGGTCATATTGCTCTACCTGCATACACTTTCTTAAGTGCAATCCACTGAATCTCTTTCAGTTTTGTACCCATTTGAATCCTGTTACCATTGACTTTCCTGGGTTCTGCCAGGGATTTGCAGTTCACGGATTCAATTACGCCCTTTTCCTTCTCTTTATGAATCACTGTGTGTCAATGACCATTTTTCAGCCCTTCTATTTCTTTGCTTACTTTTGTAAGCAGGCAAGTTGGAAACAAAAAACAGAACCAAATAAAAAATAAATAAATAAGTGAATAAAACCCAACACTGCGGTTTAAGACATGAGGCAGTTACTTCCATTTGCAATTATTCCCATTGCAGTAATTCCCAAACATATGCCAACAAACAAGTCAGAACTACACTGACACACTTTTTCTGCCTTTCACGTGACATGATCACACTGTGAAGAAGGTGGCAAATGCATACAGTTTTCTAGTAGACTTTGGTATGATTTCATGTGTATTGGGAAATTTCCCAATAAAGAAGATGAGGCACAGTATTCTAGACGGATGGTAAAAAGCAAGAAAATAACATCCTATCTTTCTCCTAATAGAACAGAATACTACAGAGATAATTTGTGGTTGTCTCAGCACTGGCTTGCTCTGAACACAGTTCTGAGATTTTTCCAGAAGGAAGTTCTCTGGGATAAGACTTAGTAAATGGAGGTCTATGTTCCAAAAATATGGAAGAGAAACTGATTTTATTGTTCTTTTCACCCTTGTCTCTCCTGACATATCTTTATTTCCTGTTCCCAGCATCATTTACAGAGATCAACACAAAATATTCCTGTTCTAAACTTCAGATCTTTTCACAGTGCATGGCACATATTGGAAAGCCAATGTGAATTCCTGCTACCCTAAATATGTAACATTATTTTGAAGACTAATCTTAGCTAATTACAAAAAAAATATTTTCTTTGTAATTTTGGTATATAATGTACTTATCACTTTCCTAATATCTTGACCAAATTTTGCTTCTCTACCCAGAATTTGCAAACAAATTCACAAACAAGTTCAGGTCCCCAAAAAGCCCCTTGAACTGCAACAGTTTTAGAAAATAACTACAGAAAAACATGTACCTATCAACCCACAGAGGCAATCATCTTCCAGTCACAGTTTTACATTTGTAAACAAAAATTTTTGCTTCACTTCTTTACATCTAACCTGGCCAAAAGGGTGGCTTGCAAGGATCATCTATGAGGAAGGTAAGAAGATAACATATCTCACTGATTTTTGACTCGTGATGGAGAAGAGAGGTACATATATCCTGTAGCTGATCAGAACTATTAATAAACATGTATGTGCACACAGATAACATATAAATTACAGGATGTTGTGACATAATAATAAAGCTGTCAAAGTGCCTGTATAACATTTATATCACCACATCACCCAGACTTCTCTACATACTACATATTTTATAGAAAAATGATTTTTCAGCAGGTTTTTTTTTTTTTTTTTACTATGGAGTTTTCGAATTTTATTGATCCTGTTTTTCATGTACCTTTGCCTGCAAAAGAGGTTTTTGCAGCACTGATTCTTGTGGTACACATTTTGCGGAATAAAAAATAAATAAATAATAAATAAGTAAATGAGACAGAAAAAAAACATACATACATAAAACTTCAGAAGCTTTTGAAAGTTACCCAGTGTTGCTTTACTTTCTATAACCATGCTATTGTACCTTTACATCTGCTCGACTGTATTCAGCCTGGGGCAACAACAAGTAGGTTTCTGTGAGCTATTTTCTATAAATCCTAGTCATATATTGGCCACTTCGCCACCACTGGCATAAATACAAAGAGGTTTGTTCTTCCAGTCAGTACTTATTGAAGAAAAGAGCAACTTAACTTTATCCCCTTCCTACCCTGTCTACAGTTTTTTGGGATGGAACCAAGTCATGAAAGGAAGTTGGCACCTAACATCCTCCTAAAATCTCAGCTCATTCTGACACTGTCATTATTGCTTGATTGAACATCATTTGGCCAAAAGCTCATAACAAAATAATATAGGAAATGAAGGGAAAGGAGAGAAAAAACTAAGTCCTCAAACTTTGTTTCACTTTAAAAGCAACAGTGATGGATCAGAGCACAGGCGAAGTTCCAAAACTCTATGCAGTACAGGTACTCCCGTTCCCTAAACAACTGAGCAGATACAAAAGAGTCATAATTCATATGCAACATCCAATCAGTTTCAGAATGACTGAGCCTATATTGGATGCAGTAAGACAATCAGGAACTAATGTAAATTTCATAGTTTAGTGCCGTACTGTCACAGTTCTGACCTTAGAGGTGGACACAAATGATTGGGAAGAAGGAGGTATGAAAAGCTGATAATAGTTCATATGTGGCAAAAATAGATTAAAATTATAAAGTGGCAAAATAGATTAAAATTATAAACTAGAGTGTGTAGGCTGAGTATCAAAGATGTATTAGCGAAAATTTGATTATAAATACTACAGTGACAAGACGTGAGAGAACCTACATACCAAATTTAGGGCAACCTCCTGTACTGGCGATACAGAGAACTGAGTCTTACATAGCCATATGAATCAGAATTAAAATATATACATACATTCATATATATAAATACAAACATACGCCCACAGAAGTCAGTCCTTGTCACAGCTTCTTTTGAAAGAAACTCATACTACTTCAATTCTTGTAAGTTCAGATAATTTATGCAATAATTCCATGCAGTGAAATTTGTAAAGCAAAACTCCCAGTATGTGCAGGGAGCAATCCTCCTTATAGTGCCCTAATATACTTTGTGAGCCTCACCATTACAAATCACCACATTTGGCTAGTTTCCCTTTACAGCCAGCTTTATGAAAGCACAGAAATCTGCATCATGAAGTTAATACCATTGCCTTAAAAAACAGTATGGTCACAGTGGGTACACCATGGGATACGTTATTGCTCATGATAATATTTTATGTTTACTGACTCTATTTGTGACTTCCAGCAAGGAGTGTGTTCTCAGTACTGCTTCGATTTGGTAGAATGAAAAAGAACCATTTTGTGGGGAGTATTCTCTGTTTTACAACAAGGAATGGGAGGAATTGGATGCTGTACTTACCGCTTAACACTCCAGATGCCTCGGCTACAAGTATCAGGAATAAGACCTCACTGTCACTCAGCAGGGAATCCCAGAAGCATCAGAGCTCCCCAGCAGCTGGCAGTTTCAGAGCAAATGGATCAGATCACAGTGTAATTGAACACCAAGGCAGTAAAAAGCCAAAATGGTTTAGATGAGACTATTAATTTCAGGATCACAAACCTTGCTTGTAAATATTGAATTGAAAGTGCAGTAAAGTAGAATTTCCAAACTTTGATTAAGAAAAACAGTTATGCAAATTCACTTAAAATAAACCAATCGAGAATGTTGCAATGCAAAAATGTCATGCGGTGCCTGAAGTGCAAATCACAGAGCTGGGCTGGAAGCATCACTGTATGCCTGCAAGGTGAAGTTTCAGAATAAACTGAAAAAAATGGCTCTTCACAAACCCCATGAATAAGCTGTGGAATTTATTACTCTGGAGTGCTCAAGATGGTAAAACAGGAGACTGAAATGTGCACGGATGAAAAAAAAAAATGCTAACAATTACTAAACTGAAAGAGATCACCTTTGGCTCAGGAGACCTCTCAGCAGTAAATTGTTTACTAAAAGAGTATCATAGTAAAGTATCAGTAGAGACATGCTCTGGTCCTGCAGCTCCCCCTAGACATATACATCAAGCCACATAATACCTTGATCTGAGCCTGCAGAGATTTTATGTTCTATTGAAAAATAACATAATCAAGATTATAGATTCTAAAGGTGAAAAGTTTCAGGCAGCAAACAGTAAATTCTAACTTATAATGTTTTCTTAGAGGTAAGAGTATTCTGAGGGTACACGTGACAACAGAAGCAGAAAATCTTTCTAAAATGGATGTAAAAATTCAAGCCTTAATAAAAGCTGTCTCAGAGATTATTTGCACATCAGCTTGGGATCAACGGAGTCACAGTACTCCTAAAAAAAAAAATACACCTCTATTTTGATCACGTAGTAGAAAATTCAAATTATTTAAGGTGCTGAAAAAGGTTAAATTTCTCCTGAATAACGTTTGCGTATTTGAATGCAACAGCCAATTATCAGATTGCTTGGTGTTCTAGGCTGTGTCAAGTATGTAGATTCATAACAGTGACAGAACATTCCCACATACAAGCACGTAAGAAATTAAGTTGCTCTCTTCAGGGCTTTTGTTCGGTTTTTGCTATTCAACTAGATCAAAGACATCAAACTTAGAGCTGTGGTTGTGGAGTTCAATCAACAAAACCAACAAAATATATGTATCAAAGAAGTTAATTTATGCCACCTATCGTAAGAAATATTTTTAGACTTTTTCATCACATGTTTCTCGGTGTTTACATTGATGAGGCACTGGGGGACATATAGTACTTTTTTTTTTAAACTGGCATTTCCTTGCTTCTATAGGAACAAACTATGCAATAGTAAAACATTAATGAAATGCTCTGTGGCATGATTCAGTCTTTTAAAATAAATAAATAAGAAAAAACAACAACAAACCTGTTGTGATTTCAATTCTGTATGTTTAAAAATCACTTTACACACATAACAAAGAAGGCTCAAAAAAAAAATCTGCCTTGGTCTGCCATTCTGTTACATTTCACACACAAAAAAATTTATGGGTAGTCTTTTGGTAGAAGCTGAGTAAAATTTCTGACTGAAGCTGAGATTGATTTTTCCAGTGTTTACACTGCATACAGGTCTTACTATTATAAGGAATTTCTTGACCTTTCTTCTGAAATTGTTTGTTTACTTTCATGAAAACCTGCAAATAGTTACCTACTTCAACAGGGCAAATTGAAATATTATTATGTAACATAGTAAAATAAAATGTAAACAGATGCGCTTTAATATGATACAACGCAGTATTCTATGGCTCATTAAACTATATTCATTACTAAGCTGGATCCACAGAAACCATTTTGTGGCTTTAACAATGTACCAGATGTCAGATGTTTGCTCTGTCAGATGCTTTTATTCTTTAGCCACTTGGAATTTACAGTCAGGCTTGTCTCAATAAACACATGAATCTGGTCACATCTATCAATTTGCTAGAATATGTTAGAATTAAATTCTGGGACAGTAGTCAGGCTGCATTTCATTTGATACAGCTTTTTGTTAGATAAAGGACTGAAGTGGAAAGTATTCAAGGAAAAAAAAAAAACCAAAACAAAAAACAACTATTCTGGTCCAGTCAAAGCAGAATTTTTCTGATTCTCCTCTCTACCTACAACAAACCTTACCACCTTAAACGAAGAAGTTTAATTTAGAAAACATACAACTGAAATATTGTGTCAATTTTTTAATTTTTCTCCCCTCTAATCCCCCCTTTTTTCACTCCACATATCAGGAGGAAAAAACCAAAACAAAACAAACCCCAAACCCAGACAGACACTGACCTCTGGGTTGCAACAACCCAAAGGGACCTCTGCAACAGAAGTTATTAAGTAGGAATAACTGCATCCACTGCAGACAACAAGGTTGGTAGCTCCTTAGTTTCACTATAACTGCTAAAAGATGCATGCATTAATACAGTTGAGGAGGATCCTTCCCAAACTGACAGACCTTTGAGGTCCACCAGAAGCTTCACCTCTGAGACAAAGGCACTGCTACGTCCACAGAGAGGAGGTGAGGAACACAATCTATTCCCTCCCTGAGGTCTGGGTCACATTGTCTTGCTTCTGGGAGAAGCATGAAGCAATGCTGCCTCCTGCATTGCAAAGGAGCAGCAGCCTCTACCAGCCCATCTCTTTAGATTTTAGAAAGAACTGGAAACACTGAAAAGACACTATCCAGAGGATCTCCATCCTGGGAATAAAGATTGGTTTGGTTTTGCTATTACCCACATCCAAGTTCCTGCTGCAGTACTGAATGGCCACATGCTGCTCATGAACCTGACAGTCACTTCAGTAGCCTCAATGCAGGATTCAAATTGCTATTTAAGCTATCTATTCAATTGACCACAGAGTGTCCTATTCTGTTATGGCAATCCTGATGATTTTAAGGGTTTTTCCAGTTCCTGCTGAGCAGAATTGTGAAGTGCTCCCATGTTATCAATCTTAATAAAAGCATTGAAGCTGATATCCTAGAACCTGAGTAATTTAGTTTAGCTGCCAGAGCTAATATTAGTCCCATTTTCCACTTACAAAATTTGGGCCTTCTGGCTAATGAGCCACTTTAATCCAGCATCCTGAAATTTCCTGACTTCACACAATGGAAAGAGTAACAGCAGCCTACAGTGACGTAACTCTGAATCCAAGCCTGTTTCACTTCTTCAATTCTCTGCATTCCAAGGTAAAATGTCATGCAACTTTACGGGATGTTTTATCAGTACAATATGGTTTCAGGACTATCCCCCAACTAGTTTCAAAAGGATGGATGTATGTCAGGGAACTAACATCAAGTCACATCAAAGCATCCCAGACTACCAAAAGCACCTTGAAATAATACTCTAAAATTCATAGTAAAGTACTCTGCTGTGCATGTGTAAATTTATTATAAATGCAAACATGTGCACACCTATTACTCTACCTTTATTCTCAGTTAAGTTTGAGCTTACTTTAGATTGAATCATTATTTCAGGAAGATAATCACAGGGCTTGTTTGTTCTTAAGTATATACAGACAATTTCAACATCCGTAGTTCTTACCAGAGCTTTACATCCTTTTAATTAAGCTAATCACAAAGATTTCATGATTTCCCTCTTGATCATCAAGGCAAGGCATCCTCCTTAGCTTCCAGCAGTCATAGGACTTGGCAGCTTTGTCAGCAATGACCACTGGAAAATATTACTTACACCCATACAACTTCAAGAGCCTTTCCCAGAGCAGTCAGTAAAGGTCAGTGAAGGCAGCTACTGGTAATCCCCACAGCCAAATGTGAGCACTACTGCAATAGCAAGGATGAAGTTCACTTCTCAGCCAGTTACCTTGAAATCAACTTTAATTCAAGACAGACTAAAATAAGTTTGTTTACAGATATGCAAACCAGATATGAAAAAGGTGACTGAAAGGAAACCACACATAACTTCTCCCAAAATTAAGATTTTTTTAGATCTCTATTTTTCTTCCTGTACAAGGCTTAGTTAAGAATAGGTAGACATCAGTGCTCAATACTTCATTCACTGGACCTTGTATTTCATATAAAAACATGAATTTTATATTACAAGAAAAACAAAATATCAGCTTTCAGGCATGTTCTACACCAGCTACTGTGTGGAAATAAAATGGACACAGCTATGATTTTGAAGGGTAGCAATGAAGCAATCACATCCAGGAAAACACATCAACTTAGGCCATTACCACCACACATCTATTCCAAACTTATATAAAGGAAACAATAACAAAAAAAATGTGACAATGAGCACCCTGTTAAATGCTTTTCTTGTGATCTTCTGACGTCTCTTTTTCCATTTCCAGATTCTCAACTGTGGGAGGCAGAAAACTCTGAAACAGTGCCTTCTGATATGCCACTGCTAGGCTCAGCACTCTATGTGAAGATCAGAGGAAAAGTCCTCAGCACCATGGTACTAAGAAAAGGCAGTTTCTCTTTAAGCAACTTCATCCTAATGCCAGAAAAACCTCCTCTAAACTTGCTGCAACTGCATCTGAACAGAAAAACCTAAATACTTTCATCTGCATTCACTGTTGTACTTGCTGATACCTTTATGAATCACACCTACTTGGTTTAAAAGAAGTCATAATGAAAATCTTTTTTCTGTCCCCTGATATTTTGTGTTATCTCTCAGCAGACTGCTGAATCAAACAAGTATATAGGCCAATTCAGGGGTATTAACAGATGTGTAGCTCTTTTTAGAGACTGTTCAATGCTCTTTATTGATCCAACAGTTGATGATTACAGTGACAAAGTGCTGCCAAACAATTATTTGTTCATATTATTGATTATAGAGGTGAACTACCCCACATGGAAAGCATATTCGCCAAATAAGCATTCAGAATACTAAACTTTCAAGTTGTTTTCTTTTAATCTGGTTTCCATGATATTTTATCCATAATTAGAGTATCTGATTTATTGGTTTGTATTACTTTTTTTTATTACTAATATTTTCTTCATTCTTAGTCTGACCAGCCTGCCCGTTCCTATAGTTACTGAGCTGATACTTTTTTTCTTTACAAAGAACAAAAGAAAGAAAATCTATGCTTTTTTTTTTTTTAAGGAGACAGCAGCAGCTCCTTGTGGAGCAGTGGTGGGCTGCCTGTGGCTCCTGGGGAGCATGCAGCTCCCATCACAGGGCTAAGAGACATGTGGCTAATAAAAGGTTTGTGTCTGCATAGAAACCAAGAGGCAACCCAAAAGTTCAGCAGGAAACTTTGCTTAGTGCCATATCACCTGGCCAAGGGCCTCAAGCCAGTCTGTTGGAATTTATGTACATAGGTACTGCCCAAGCATTGATGCAACCTCAAGGTAATGTCACTTTCAGGGAGATATCCCTTTCTAGTATGGAGAGGTATCTCCTAAATTTAACTCCTCTGACTCCTTTAAAGTTTTAAATACTACAAATTCAAATAAGAGATTCTTAACACACACACACACACACCCCATCCTCATGCACTTGCCAATTCTTCTATTAAAGTGAAATGAAGTATCAGGTGTTAAAGAGTATTCTCTCAGACTTCATCTGAAAAGACTTGCAGATTTTCATTAGTGAACATTATGCAGTGATTGAATCACAGGGTTTCTAGCACAGGATGCACCAGATCCTTTATAGTTTTCCGCATTTATTTCTGTTACTTATATAAAAAGAAAAAAGCTTTACCCAGTAATTCCTGTGTTAAATCTAATGAGACTGAGCTAATCTAGTCTAGAGCAAATCTCTAGAAGAAAAATCCTTCTGCAGTGAAAGAAAATCCATCATCAGTTTTAAGCCACTCCTCAAATTATGGGGGCAGGGGAGGCAAAACCAAAAAAAAACACCACCACAAAAACAGCACCAAAAAGGACAAACCAGAAATCCTAGAAACCTAAACACAACATTTAGGCAGGTAAACAAACTATCAGTGTGGTAGAGATTTTTGCAGAACAACAGAATAACATCCCTGGCTGTTATACCCTTTTCTTTGGTATATTAAAATTACTTCATACCCTTTATCCTTTCATTTTAAATCAAAATTACTTCATTTTATAGACACGAAACTTTCAGACAGGATGTGAAACAGTTTTCCATAGTCACCCATATACCAACAACATGAATAAAATACTAGTTGCCTGACTCCTACTATAAAATATATTTGTTTCTGAGGAAGTTCTTCACTAGGTATATCCCTGTTCAGTAATCCAAGGTTCCAGAGGTAAATATCTTTCTCCAGAGTGTTGAGGAATGCAAGCACAAGCCCTTCCAAAGGGTGTCTCAGTGTTGTTTTGAGTACTCCAATGTAGTACTCAGTTTTGCCTTTCATTAAAATAGAAGTTTTGTTTAACTCTCTAATCTTTTTACAAAACTAGGTTAAATAAAAAGCATTGATTTAAGCAATTTGTCTTGGTTTAATCTTCTTTAAGTGGTTTTGCCTTGTTCAGTATACTGTTTTACTATTAAACACCGCTGCCTTAATGTTCACTTAAGCAGTTCCACATGATTCCAACAATATTACATCAGCATTAAAAAAAGCCTTGACTAAAGGTGTAAAGTGATGCAAGCCTTCAACTGAAGAGACTTGCATTAAAGAACTTTGGTGGAAAACTTACAACAAACCTGTACTGCAAGTCAAGTAAAATGTATTGAAATACGACAAGTATTCCATATGAAAACTTGATTAAATAGAAAATATTCAAAATAGGTTTTAAAAAAATTTGTAATTATACGCTTCAACATAAATTGCTGCACAAAATAACTATACCACAGTTAACAATGCTGCTGTCATAAACTCTGTGCCGTTACTACACAGAAGAAACTAAGAAAAAAGGTTCCAGCCCATTACTTCTGTCACTATCCCCTTTTTTTGCTTTCTGAAGTTTATTCTTTAAGCATTATCTACTGGAAGAGAAATTAATGCTGCTCAGTTTGCCCCTAGACTATCCCCTTTCACAGCAGCAAACAAAAGTCCAACATCTATGAATATCTGAAGGAAGACAGCAAGAGAGTAGAATAATACATCAGAACTGAAAATGACTTCTGAGTAACTGCAAACCAGACTGATGCATCCAGGTTGAAAACAAAAAAATATACAACTCATAAAAAACCAAAACAAAACAAAAACACCACCAAAAACCAAGTCAAAACAAAAAAAACCAAAACAAACCCAACCAACAAACACGTAGGCTTATGTTGTAGCCAGGTAAAACAGAATTTAACTGTCTCCAACAGCAGTCAGAGGACAGGGATACACAGCTATGCAGTGTAGATCTGAAGCCTGAATTAATTCACAATGTAATTACCGATATGAATATTTTGTACATTTGTTGTGCAGATCAACCCTTCAGTTGCACTGAGATTGTAGTCTTTAAAATGGCTGAAGGATCTGGAGTAGTTTAGGCAGGAGAAAAGGAGGCTCAGGGAGACCTTACCACTCTCTACAACTATCTGGAAGGAGGATGTAATGAGGCAGATGTTCATCTCTCCTCCTAGGTAACAAGCAGCATAAAAGTGTTCATGAAATCAATTTCCAAGTCTCAAGTAAAGGCAGGAATTGTCCAAGCAATTTGTTTGGGGTATATAATTGGACTGGAACTTTGGCACACTCCACTGTGCAGACTCTTGGCAAGGAGTCCAAGTATGGAAGAGCAGAGAGACTCATCTCAAAAGATTAACTTATTTTCTGTAAAAGCATTTCAGCTGTGCATAATTAAAGTGATGAGTCTCAAATACTTAGCATACCTGCATGCTCATGGGTCTCTGGGTTTCCCAAGGCCAAATGACTGTGATTTCATCAAACAAATTCTACTATTTCACTAAGGTACTAAATACTATCCTTAAAACTCCAAGAACCATTACTCTTACTGTTAAATGAATGCTTCCGATTTCTGCTTGGAACACTCAGGATATAAGAGCCTTGATTTCACTAGATTGTTAGACTTACATATGTTTTTCATTCAAGCTCATTTTTGTACTTCCTCAGGAATTACGCTAAAAATATCACCTAAGCAGCCATCAAAGAAAGGAACTTGCATTCAAAAGTGCTAGTTAGTTGAAATAATGTATAATTCCCAAGCACGAATTTCTGATAAAACAAAAAATTGTTCCAGTTACACACTATTCTTGAATCTGTACTTGTTATTAATAGATCAACATGTAGTTTCTATGATCCTGAGTGTAATTTAATTTTCATCATTCACAAATGATGAAAGCCTTACAAGGCACTACAGAGGAAAAATAATTTGAATCCTATTGTGACAATGTCATTTAATATTCCATACATTTCTAGCAAAAATGCTTCAGGAGATGTTTGCAGATAGTGTTGATATGTCAGGATAATTACATGCCACAGAGGTAACTGTACCGCCTCTTCACTGATCAATAACATTAAAAATACCAAGATGATACATGACATAAACTTCATTTTCCCATACATTTATGGCCCTGTTCTGACCTTTGGTACTCAACAGGCCCAGGAATCTATAGCCACCCCAGAAGTATCCACACACAATTTAATTTTCAGTGAAGAGCTTACCCAATATAGGTCCGAATGCTTTCTTTGTATGCAGAAACCTTATCTAAATTTCTAAATCTAAGTTTTGGATGACACCCAAGAGGCAGGTATCACGCAGTTCACACTTGTGCTTCCTCCATTAGCCTTTATGATGAATCCCTTCCATTTGGCAACTGAAAAAGTGATAGATACTGAATTAAAATTCTGATGCATTGATAAGGCTGACAGTATCTTGGAGTAAACTCTCTAATTCAACGTAAAAGCCACACTGAGACAAGGCTCAAGGATGACACATGCATAGCAGGGACACAAAGACAAAAGCAACCATTTTAATTTTAGTCGGATAAGGCAAAAAAGTGTAACAATCAGTGGCATATTCTTGAATTTGAGTCATTCTTATTCATGGGTTTCAGAGAAATTTGGAGTACTTAGTTGCTGGTAGTCGACTACTCCAAGTCTCTCTGACCAAGAGAGAGAGAGAGATCAAGAATTATAATATTTCTCAGGACACTCAGTAACAGTCTGTAATTCAGCGGGGTGTGAATGAAGCACCAACTCCATGTGGTGCTCTTTAACCATAAAAAAAAAAGAAAAGAACGCAATAGACACTTATTGATTCTTTCTGAAGGAATGAAAAAAAAAAACCAACAACCCAACCCTAAAAACCCAACCACCACCACCACCAAAAAAACAGACCATAATATTAGCATGCAGGAAAACTGCATGTTTTCATATCTAATCTCCCTCTGTGCAAAATGCAGCATACACCTCACTAGGCACCCTGACTTCATCTACTGGAACCTTGTATCTACTCAAACACCTAATTTCACTACTGCTAAGCATGCTTCACTCTGCTTTTGAGATGTAGCATTCAAATGCCTGGGGAAAACAAAGTTTAAAAATATAGCTAAACCACCAATGTCACATTTGAAAACTTTTACCTACTTCAATTTCAAATTCCATAGCATGAAAGCGACCCCAGCAAGCTTTCCGTCTAACCATATTTGCTTGGCTGTGAAGCAATAGAAACAGGACAGAGGGAGATGGCTTGTTTTTGTGACACACTGCTACTCGCTGGCCAGTCCATCTTTTCATTGGGCGCTAGGAATGACTGGAGAGAATATGGAAGTACTCATAACACTGCCGGACAGTGGTGCAGTGCTGCAACACAGCCCCAAGAGTCCTCCTTACCTTTTTGTGATAACTGAAAGCCAGAACTGGTTACCAACCACTCTTCAAACAAATTCAACCTTATTAATTCCCACATCACTCTTGGATTATATGAGCTCAATTTTCTCCAAAACCTCACGCAATGCTGAACGCAAAACACTGCCTCTTGTTTGTAAACATTTGTTAACACTATTCTGTTTGAAAACATTACCTAGAACTATTCCTCAACATGTAAAGGGAAGTTCCAAAGGATGATAGGAGAAATTAGAATAACTGAATGTTAACCACAAACCTTATCCCAGTGACTCTACTGTGTAAACACACTCTCCAGGCTTTCAGAGGTGCTTCTTCTACATTATCCATTTATATGACTAGTCCTAATTCATTTAAGTACTGTGACATTTACTGAAATAATGCTATGCTATGTTATTTCTAATACAAGCTGTTTACTTATTAGTGCTCACACATATCCCCTAAAGGAAAAAATACTCAAACCGTACAACGAAATTACATGAGATTTCTGAAACAAATCAGATGCATACATGCATTGCAGATAAAGTATCTGTTCAAGAAAAAAACAGGTGAAAAGTGTTACATACACTTTGTTCTCATCTGAGGGGTTTAGAAAAGGATTGCTAAACATCCATGCGACATATGAATGACAAACGGCTGAAAGCAGAGAAGCAGAGAAAAATGCCAATTTAAGCTCTTCTTTGTTCTTTTCCATTTACCCAGACCACCCGGTACACATAAAAAAAAGTCATGAATTCTTGCTAATTCCCGATCTACACAAAAGTACCTGTTATATTTCTTTGAAAGCTGCTTGTTTATTTAGTGTTTTTACAAAAGAAAACCTAACAAAAACTTGGCATTAATTCAATCCCATGCTAAACAAAGCTCTAATATTATAATTTGCAGAGCTGAAAATAGACAATGTTTCCTCATGTTAACATTTCATTTTCTGTCTCAGCACACATACAGTGGGAAACAATATTGCTCATTCTTTCCATATAGGCTACATGTACATATTTACATTTTTAGATATGTTTTAATTGACCTAGGTTTAATATATCAATGCTTGCCTTGCTTAATTTTGCTTCATAACTGCATTTCCCAATTAAAACATTTCATTCACTTGCCCAGAAGTACTTTAAAATGCTCTCTATATTTCTGCATTGGAGCCACTAATCCCAAAGGAAAGGTCAAGACTTCTTGACATAAAAATCCAGGTAACATTGCCTTTGTGAAAGAGAGAATTAGGACTTAACTAATAAGATTAGTTAGGATAATTATGTGTCAGGAAGGTATAAAAAAATGAAGATAATTAAATTTGAGGAAAATCCATGTGCAGTATGAAGAATAAAAAAAAAAGTATAGAGTCGATCTGAGTAGACAGTTGTCAGAATGACTAGAGAAGGTTTGGGATTTTTTGAAGGGATATTAAAAAAAATCCCAGATCTCATATATGGAATTAATACCATATAGGGACATTATGTATATTGACATTAGGTTTTGAAATTCTTACAAAGAAAGGGATGCAAAAACTAGCCCTACAGATCCTACTTTATATCAACAGTTTCATATAAATTATTCTAGTATTTGCAACCAGAATTCTCTCTTTAAAGCAACTTCAACATAAAAAAAATTAGTACAGCAGGCTAAAAACCTTTTAATTCCAAGGCTTTGTTTTATTTTCTAGCGCTGCTGATAAGGTCAAGTATTGCAGTGAGCAAGTTTCAAGGTTTCAAAGCCCTAGGCAGCTAGAAGAGATCAGTTTTTTCTGCTGCTAAAATCAGTGAATTAGAAAATATAATAGCTGGACATACAAATAGTTGGGAGCCATTAGTCTCCATCAGCATCTGCTACACAATAAACTCACAGGGATCTGCATGGATTTTTGGACATCTGCGGTATTGCAGCATCTCTCTACCACCTGCAGGGGATATGAACTCCAAAGAACAGATCCCAAACAGGTGGAATTACACATTGCATTAGTTGTCAGTGAAAAGCTGTTTCAGAAAGTGTTACTCTGTCAAGGATTTGAGATTTGTAATGCTAAAGAACGTACAGCAGATGTACTTAGAGTATGGGCAGTCACAAATTGGTGCAATTTCCTGCTACTTTATGTGTCAGCCCATCTGGGTGAACCTCAGGCCCCTGTTTAAGTGAGTGTCTGTACATTTAAATCTCCAATTCAGTTAATCATAAGGGTGGTGATTCATTATGCCACTGTTACAAAAGTACCGGGTGAGAGAGACAGCAAGCCTTTTTGCTTTACACTATGTGAGCTCTTCAGAAGTTCAAGTATTCAACTTTAATACTAATACTTGACATATGCATTTAGCATTAGGAGGTGAAAGTTTCTGTCTTCTCTTTCTAAGCATTACGAACTATCTCCTGAATAGGGCTTTGCCAGAGAAGAATATAAAATAATCCACTGCAGACCTCTCTCAGCTCCTCTGGTGCAGCTACAGAGAAGCAAACAGTGCTCGTATATTCATCGCCACTGGAAAAACTGTGATATTTAAAAGCACATGGATATGTGAAATGAGAATAGCATTGATGTAGGTTAAATCTCTATAACAAAAGATCTTTAAGCAATACCAGTTCAAGCTAGGCCTGTAGAATTAAACTGATAGAAGAAATTATACATTTCTGATACAACACAGTAGCCTCCGACTCTAGCAGTCTCAACAGCACACTGCTGGCCCTGACAAGGTTAGAATCTGAACAGAAAACTACACTCATCTGAAAAACACTGCAATTTCAAAACATATTTCAGAACAAATGTGGGACCTTCTCCCTCCCTCTGCAGACAACCAAACTGCATCACTCTCCTCGCCTAAAGAAACAGTCATTTATCTGACATACACTCATGTGTCAAACAAGTTCCCCCTAGGCACCACGCTACTACCACATGGACGCCAGCATCACTAAATTTTATAAGTTGTATTCAACATCTGAGAGAACAGAAGTTTTGCTGTAACTATGATGTTTGTACTGTGGTTTGTATTGAATATATAAGATACCAAGACTTCTTATTTCTGAAATATACGTCTTCACTCTTTTATATGATGTTCTTTTGCTGTAATGCTGATAAAACTCTAATCTGTTATATGTATTTATGTCTGTTGTATGACATTTTGTCTGGTCTCAATTTCTTCAATTTTTCTGTTTAAAATTTATTAACTATAAACTAAAAATCTTCACATTGCTTCTCCTAAAGTAGACACATCCATTTTTTTAATAAATAACTTTCACTTATACTTTGTGGTATAATAATTCAGATCATTGACTGGTTTATTATATGCGTAATTTCAGAGAAAAACTAGCAAACTCTAACCCTAAGGCAAAGTAGACTCGTCATCACTGCAAATGTCCCTCTGAATGACACAGGATTAAAATAAAACCAGGTAGCTGCCCTGCACCTTGAAAAGATGGAAAGGTGAGATATCAGTGATTAGTTAAATGAAACATTAAATAAATGTATCGGACTTTTAATCTCTTTCTCATCTTTCCACAATATAGACAATAAGACTGTTTAAGATTAGCGTACTACCAGAAATAGTTTTATTCACTGCTGCACTTCTTCCCCACAAAATAACTACAGTAGCACTGATATATTCTAAAAATAATCACAAATATCTACTCAATATTCATGAAGATATATAGCAGTATATTTCTTTTTCTCTATATACCAAATCACTACACAGAAATCCAAAGTACATCATGTCTGATTTAACTGAGCACATTGAATATACAGTCTTAGTAAAAGTTTTGTGAGTAAATGACTCATATGAGGATGATGAAGCATGTCATTTTCATGAGTAAACATTGAACAAAACTAGCTTAATAATAAGTGACTTCACAGGTTACATCTGTAACATCAAAGCTGCACAAATCAAGACTGATGGTATTGGGGCAAATGAACTGTTGATGTAATTCCACTAGAATTACCACAGGGAAATACTTAAACTTCAATATTCCCTAGCCATGTGTTTTGTTCTTTTCTCCTGATTTTTCACAGTGAAAATATTTTTTTTTTCAGAATTCTTCACACAGAAAAAAATACCTTTAAAAAATATATGAAAATGGTCCACAGTTGGCTCACAACCATTAATATTTTAAAATTCAGCATCACTTTGTGAGTTTGAGATTTCTGTATGCATGGAAGTATTTAAATGTTTAATATCAAGGTGAATGTGTGAGCAATTCCAAGCCCCTTTTGGAGTAAGGATCTATAAGGAATTAAAAATAACGATGAGACGGCAGTGAAATTAAATTATTTTTTGGCACAAACCTTTACCATAAGGGATAATGAGGAAATTTCTATTCCAAGGGCATTTCTTATAGGAATTCACAGTGTGGCCTTAACAGAGATTGAACGCTCTAAGAAAGAAATAATAGAGCAACCTGAGAAATGGAAATGCAATGAATCGCCACCATATGGATCTTGTTCCAATGTACTGGAAGAAATGAACTATGGAACAGAAAAGTTCCTGAACAGTAATTTAATGAACTTCAAAGTAGCAGTGCTTCTGGAGTTTAGAGACCCTCTTGTTTTACCCGAGTCTTCAGTGAAGCCAGGAGAAATCTCAAAATACAGAGTCAAGGGGACAACCTTAGTCTGAAGAAGCTACTCAGGAGTCTAATTAAGCATAAAATAGCATAATTATATTCTAATTGGTTCAAATTAGAGCAACTTGTGTAAGAAACAATAATGCCTTCACAAGCAATTAAGCATATTTGAGTAAAGTTAAGAACAGAAGAGAGATGTGACTGAACAGCTTAATACAGAACATGTCTTAGCCTGTGCTCATCACCCACTCTGTGGACTCGCAAAAGTACCTGCAGAACCACCAAGAAAAATGCTATAGAGATTTTGTTTGGTTATTGGAGTTATTCTGTTTGTTGGTTTGGGTTTTTGGTTGGTTTGGTTTGGGTTTTTTTTTTTCTTAGAAAGTGACATATAAATCTGCTCTCAAGAGATAAGCTGAAAACCTAAAAATGCAAATGACAATTCTATATTAATAATTTGCATATCTAATGCTTTTTAAATTTATTTTGATTACCCCCCACTTAGGTTTAAAAAAAAAAATCAGCAAATTTATCTTGCTTTGTACATCAAGCATTTACCTTGCAGAAGTGCAATGTGTCTGAAAACAATCCTGAAACTGTGATGCGCTGCAGGAAGAATATCCAAGTTCACTGTATAAGTGTACCAGCATACTTCAGAAGGTTTTCCTGTGACCAATGAAACATCCCTTCCAAGTCTCATACTGCATCAATTTATCCCTTTTCTGTAATTCTTAAGGTGCAAAGCTTCAGGATGCACTTATTACGCATATATATATCTTCTCGTGTAGACTAATTTTTCTGCTAACTCTCCAACAATAACCCATTTCCTTCAGAGAAACTCATAGCTAGTCACAGCTCACCCAGCTCCCACTGTGTAGTTCTAGGCTGGTTTTTTTGTTTTTATTTACAATGTAAGTAGCTTATGCTGTTCACAGACTCCATAATTCCATAGACCTTGCATGCCATGGCACCAATTTATCAGTAAAATACTTCAATCACAGGAGAAAACTTAGAGAAACGTTCTCCTTAAATGCTTATTCTGCTACACTGAGCTCTGAAAAAGATAGGGGCAGGGCAGAATGACTTTGCAGCCAAAAAATTTCATGAAAAAATTATTGCTTGTAGTCTTCCAAAGAAAGACTGAAACAGGTAATTCAGCCTTTGCTTTCAAAGGGAATTTGAATTAATTTCTGAAGCTGGTCAGGTACATCTGCGATACTGACAAGACTGCTCTTCCAATTCCAGTCTATGTCTAGTTGAAAATCCATCTGACAAAATAATCTGGGCAGAGGTCTCCCTCAACAGTAATCGGCAAGGGGTTTAATATCCCCTGGAGGATGGATGAATGAGTTATCGTTCTTCATTCCCAAAAAGATTTTGAAAATGATACTTTGATTTTGACACTAAAAAAGGCATTTTTTAAATGCGCTTCAAAGTATAGGGGGGAAGGAAAGGGAACTACTTAATGAGTACATTTCCAGAACTGTTGGAATTAAAAAGGATAGAATTAATTTAAGGGATACAAATCTGCTGCTGCTTTCTTTCACTGAAGTCCCAAGAAAATAAATGGTCTCATGACTACTTTAGTACACTTTTCATGAAATACCAGAAGATAGGCAAAGGAAACACTATAAAAAAAAATACATGAAAAAAGTTAAAGTGAGGAGAAAGTGAAAAAAAAAACCCATAAAAAGATATAAAATACTACAGATTTTCATTGCAGCAGTTGTAAAAGACTAGAGCAGGTGCATGATTCAGGCTGCATAAAGAAAAAGTATTTAAATCAATGAAATGGTCTTAAACACTACTATTAAAAGTCTTCGTACTTGCACAGGTTCAGTTACAAAAATGTTGGCAATGAAAGGTTATTTAACTGCTTGAGAACAACTCTGAAGTACTTTAAATAATAATCTTTGGGATCTTCAAACAGCACTTAATCTGCACCAGAGAAACACTTCTGCTAATTTGGATGTACATGTTTTTAATATTCTTTTACCTAATTTTGTCTGAACATAACTCATATTAGCCTGAAAGACATAAGCCTAATTTACTACACTGCTAGGGACTGAATAGAAATGAGAGCCTTTATTTCCAAATGTCTGGTTTGTATATATCCACTAAAAGCTTCTATTGATCCACTTCTGGTGTATTGGAACATTTTTCCTGATCTTAAAAGACTGTTTAAAATGCATGCTTGTTTATCTTTGCCAACAGCATAATATAATGAAGTAAAAGGGGAAACAAGCTTTTTAATAGTATGAGATAAAAGAATAAAACCACTGCAATAGTCCACAAGAGCAATCTGGCTTGACTTGCATCTTTTCTATAATTTATAGATACAAGTAATATCTGTAATACTGTCTAGAATTCCAATTACTTCAGTGCCATAATTGTTCTTAGAAGTGAAATCAGATAAAGAGCAAATACTCTGGTGACTGTAGACGGGTTGAAGTAAAATTACAATCCCAAGAGAGAAATCTCAGCCTTACTGCAACCAAATAGTAAACTCCTACCACTTTCATTAATTTAACATAAAATTAGCCCATTCCAAAAGCATGAACAGCATCAGCATGGCACACCCTTGTCAGAAAGGAGCCAACTTCTCTGTAAAAGCAGTTATTAAGAAGATATATATAGAATATAAAAACATAACCTTTCACTGCAGTTTTGTATTTAAGGTTATACAATGCAATTCAAATGTAACATACTAAAATCCTCTCGAAAGAGCACAATTATCACTCAAACTGTGTCTATAAGCAACAACAACAAAGAGAATGATTAGTGGTGCAAATGTTACAAGAAATTTCTCTGTTACTGAACATTTGACCTACTATACTTTGTTCTGGAAACAGAACAGCTATTTGAAACAGAAAATACATTGAAGTTTAGAACTAATTTCCCAAATTAATAAAAATAGCCAAACTTCTCCCTAAGACTGCATGCAATCTCATTAAAACCACTTTTCTGCACACTAACACTTTCCTGTACCCAACTATAATCCACCCCACAAAAACCATGGCACCAAAATAAAGACCTGGAATCAAGCTTTCAAAATTACTATGTCCCAAGAGCTGCGAGGGAGTATGGTATTATCCAAAGGCCAAGACTTGGTTGCTAGTCCTGTTTCCTGTGGTCCTTCGCCATCTGAGCCACAAAGAGCACAAAGTCATACCCCAGCTTTTACAGAGGTAGATTCCACACAGTCCTCCCTCTCCAAGCTGAGGCTGACCAGCTGTTGATCATGTATCTCAAAATCCAGTTAGTTATTTCCCTTTCCCTAATGAGGAAGAGAAGAGGAACACATGGTGAGCATAAGAGCATTATTTCTTCAGCTATCAATTCTGTCAGATGCTGCCCATTGTCCCTCTTTGGTTTTGTGGGGTGTTTTGTTTGGTTCCCCTTTCCCCACAAAAGGCAGGGCATCAGACAGCAGCAATGCCTGGACAAATTCTCAATTCTCATAATCATTGGAGAACAGGATTAAAAGGAAAATTTGACTGTATTCCTTGAACTCTTCAACTTAGCTCCCCTGTATACTTCTATACAATACCACCAATCATACAACTTTCACTAGGAATTAATATTGTAACCAGAAGATAAAGTATTGTAGTATAACAGAAATAACACATATAACAAAGATTCCATATAATGAATCCTATTTAATGACATCCATCTACAACTTCTATAATACCTGGCTTAGAGATTTCTGACGAGACATGAAAGAAAAAATTCACAATAGCTCCAGCAGTTGTAAGAAATAACAGGTTACTCTGGAGATAATACAGAACATGCTTAAACACGTCACAGCTGCTGCTGGGGCCTCTGAGCTGTCTACTAATACTGACTGCTCCAGTGGTCTGCACTGTTCCATCCTAAAAGACAGATGCATTCATTATTGTTCACCTTCAGCTGACAGAATGACTTTTTTTTCTGTTTTGTTTGGAGTTTCTCCCTCCATCCTCAATGAGGAAACAGCATAAATCAAGGTCCCAAAAGAGTCACTGTACCCACTAAATGGCCAGCAATTAGGAATTTTTTACTGGAAGAATGATCCATATTAAAAATCACCATCACGAACCTCAACTGAGAATTCAGTAGCTTTTTTATTACCAGTATTATTCATCAAATCAATTCAATTACTGAAACAGTTTATAAAATTATACCCTTTTTATTTGCAAAGTATTTTCTAAAAAGTTGTAATATATTTGATTGTTTTCAGCTTAAACATTACAACTGGAAATTTCAATGCTTTAGTTCAAGTTTATTTTCAAACATAAGGTATATCGCAAAAAATGTAACAGTAAAAAAATTGAGTTTTAAGATCATGTTTGTCAGAATTCATTCATCTTTTTTCCATTTTTCTTATTTAAAATTGAGAAGCATTTGCTTATTTTGAACTTAAGCATTCCTACTGGCAAAAGAAGTTCTGCTTAAGAACAAAAGCACAGAGACCAAAAAAATCAGAGAAAACTGACCACTAATGTAGACCTCAAACTTCAAATGTACTAAACCTCAAACTTCAAATGTAATCCATAATAAGGTTTAAGAATTTGACTAGCTAAACTAAAATTCCCTTAAAAAAGCCCAGAGCTGTCAGGAAAACAAAGTAAAAGCAGATTCAAATGCTGTCTCTAAGTGGAAAATGAGAATTAAGAACACTGCTGTGACAGTTTGGAAAATATGAGATTGACGGGGGGGGGGGTTGCAAACAGAATAATTTTGTGTCATTTGGGGATCATATGGCAGTTGTGGTATTTTTGCAATTTAATGTAATATACTGAGCAATATGACCTATATAACATTAACTAATCATCTTAGCTATTAAAATGAATAATTACAGATGTTAAACCAGTGGCCCTTATCACATATGGCAAGATAATTGGTTTTTCCAATCCTGACTGATATTTAAAGATCTAGAAGCAACACTTATTAAGAATCATGTTTTTTATTTTCTTTCCACAGAAAAGAAATCATTGATGAAACAAGACAGAAACAGGTGTCTGAACCACAATCTGGGGACACTGATATAACAGATGCAGGCATGCACTTTCCATAGAAAGTGACCTTCACAAAAGTTATGAACAAAGAGCATCAGCACCTATTGGCTGTATGAGTAGTGACAAAAAGCAGACAGCAATATGTGACCAGGAAGTAATGTGTCAATTAGGGTAAGAAGTACAGCACTGATCCGTTAGGAAAGTGCACACATGTCAAAATCTGAGACACTGTCTCGATGTGTTTATTTAAAGTGCAATACAAGGCTCAGGAGCAAACTATTAATTTGTAACACTGAAATGTTCATTCTGGCCCTGATCCTCAACAGCCTGCCCATTGGTGCAAGACCATTTCCAATGTTAAATTTGAGCTGGCATTGGGGAAGCACACTAAGGAAACCTGTGACAATTAAGAGCCACAACAACTGGTGAGAGCACCTATATGACCTAACTGACCATGATTTTGAATTCAGGAACAAAAAAGAGAGCAAATTCAGGGCAGGTGCAGCAAGAGGAAAAATCAATTCACAAAACTTGAATGAAAAGGGAAGTTTGACAGGAAATAAAAGAGTATCGATCATCTCAAAAAAAGATCTAATTTCAATAAGAAATAATTGTCTAAGGAAGCTCAGAAAGCAAGTCTGTATATGGGCATACCCTCAGCCGTCCCTAACTGAGACTCAGGAGATTAAGGCCAGTCAAAAACACTATCTTTCACTGAAAAAAAGAAAAAAAAAAAACCAAACCCCACTTTCTTTACACTTCCCCTTTGGGCATAGTATGCTGCTGAAAGAACTGCTGAAGTATCCCAGCAAGTTTAAAAAAATCAGACTACAGTGAAAGAAGATGGGGCTAAACTTTAAGAACACATACCTGAGATTCAATTACAGTGATTTGTGTGATTTCCTGATCATCCCCTATCCCTCAGAGAGATGTTTCATGACATGGGAGAAAGAATTATCATTTCTGGATTCAACGCAAAGTAAACCCTAGAGCGATATATCTATATAAAGAAAAAGATTGAGGTTGGAAGATAACGTTCATCTTGAAATTTCGTAAAAAATAGGAAAGCAAGATTTGCAAATCATTAAGAAAGCTTTTTCTAGCAGATAAAATACTATCCTTCTGCAAGGTATACTCACACAACATGCAATACCAGGATTTAGTCCATGCAATGTTGTATGAATATTCACTTCTAATTTTGAAAAAGTCTAATGCTTTTCCTGATTTGTCTTCTACTACACAATCTTTTTATTCTTTTAAATACAGTGTTTGAAATACAAACACACACAAACTGATTTGTACCCACAATCTGAGCACTAAATTTGTTGCAGCTTGAGCTTTCTTTTCAAAGATGGAATAGGATATGAATAGTGTTTCAAAACTTGGGAGCTAAATTGTCAGTATTGATGTAAATGACAGGTTTCGGAGACCTGAGGACTGAGCTCATTGAGTGGTTTCATCTAGACCAATGGATGTTTTCCATTAAGAGAACCATGTTTGCTTTTCTGTGTTTATCTAGTGAATACACATGCACTGAATATTGGCAGATGATCCTGCAGACTTAACGGAGTCTAAACTACTGAATTTTTGTGATTGCAAGCTCCCACTGGATCTTCCATTTGTGAAGTTATGTGGATTGGAAAAAACTGAAAGCCAAAATTAGCTCCACAAGAGATGATTAGAAAATTACAATTTAGAGTTTCAGAGAAGTCTAAGGTGGCTTGTCAACAAAACTGAACCAAAATCTACCAATCAATAATCAGCAATTAGGTTGATTGCTAATGATCCTAAGAATAAAAATTTCAACTTATTTTTTAAGAGTAAAACCAAAATGGTATTTTGCTCTTCAAGGGAAAAAAAAATTATGCTATCCTTTCCTTTTATAACAAAGTACAAATGGGAAAAAGCAAGATCATGGTCACACCCAGCTAAAAGCTAGTGACAGACAAAGGCAGTTTGGCATTTGACAAAAAAACCTTAGAAAAAGCCTAGTCTCAGATTTGTGGGTCAACACCAATCAGTCACAACTCCTTTTTTACAGCTTTTAAAAAAGTTCTCTGTAATGACAGGCAAAACCGCTACAGGCTCATTATTTTCACACTAGTAGAGAATGGATATTAAAATTTATGAGTAAAATAAAATTGTTCCCAGGCCACAGATCTTGCATGTAATAAGTACTCATTCACTGGGTTCTTCTTATATTAATAAATGCAGAAAGTACAGGTTACGTTAAATTACAAGCATATAAATATAGTGAGACAGTTCAGATGGCATATATATAAAATATAAGACTACACTCAACTATTTTTTGTAGCACTAGCACAGAACACAGACATACATTTCTCTGTTTACTGTTTGTTTTCTTTCTCTTTATTGTTGTAGCAATTAATCTGTATTTTAAATATCAGCAGATGGTACTTGCACACACTAAAAAGTCTTGCATAGAATTTATTGAAATAATACATACCAGAGAGTCCACTATTACATGTGATGTAACAAAAACTATGGTGGGACACTATGGAATAAAATGGGATGAAAAGGAGTAGTATTTTACCAAATTTTAGTTTATTAAGTTGTTGTGAAAAGTATGGAAAAGAAAGAAGAAATGAACAAGGTAAAAGATTTTGAAGGAAGATCAGAAGAAAGTTACAGAGATAACAGTAATAATGCTGTATTATATAATATGCATAAGCCTGTAAACATCACATTGCATTATTAAATTGCATAATAATTACATATAAAGGCAGTGGGGTTTGACTCATATAACCACCTTCTGGGGGGGAGGGGAATGAAAACCAAAAATCTATTTTGTGTTTTGCTTCCAAGAACGACATTTTCTGAAAGACCACCTTTAGAGCTGCATGCTCCCACTGAGCATGCTAGTCCTAGCAAAGCCCCACTCACTTGGTCAAGTACTCTAAGAACTGCCCTCTAAGTAAGGTGGCAGTGCTTATATTCCTTTAATGTCTTGTTTACACTTATAATTGTGTTGAAATGACTCAAACCTGCTAAAGTGATTGCTCAAAAATTTAAATATCAGTACCAAAGCAGGAATAAAATGCTGGTTCTTCACTATAAGGATCTTGCTGAGGGTAGGGGGTGGCGTGGGGAGGTGTATTGTTTGGGGGGTTCTTTATAGGGGTTTGTAGAGAACTGTGAGTTCCTTCCTTCCCCTTCTAAATTACAATGCTGGAGGAGGTTTAAGTAACTGCAGAACAGCAATTACTGAACTTCTTACAGTGATAATTTTAATTTCAGAAGAGCAAGGCAAATGGATCTTTACCAAGTTTGCAGCTCATTTTATCAAAAAAACACACACAAAAAAACAGAAAATTAACACTCCCAACCCACAACCTCAAGGCCCTCTCCTCCCACCTCCCAGAAAATCAACCCCAACCTATTATGGGCATGCAGGAGGGACTCCACCAGAAAAGGAATTCATTTCTTTATGCCCTTTATTTAAACCGTGAACCAAAAACATCAGCACACCAACTCTGACTTCAGAATCTGTTATCCCTAGCAGACTGGCTACCAGGAGCAGAGCTAGGTCCCACAGGAAGGCATAATGGCCAGCCACAATGGGACTCAAGAAAGATCCTGCAGGCAAATCAGTATCCAGCTTCTCCACCACCACAGCCAATCCAGCTACGCCTGCATACAGAAAGCACCTATTAAATAGTATTGTCCATGGAACAAGAGAAATCAAGTAGTTTAACTCCATCTGTGAGCTGAAGGCAAAGCAGCTATATACTTTCTTAGATGGACTGGAAGGCTTCAGTACAGCCCTTTGTACTTTTTAGATGAAAGCGCATTTATCATTAAGAACACAGAACTTGAGGACTCAATGAGAGGTTTGCTTTTTATTTAAAAGCCTATATTGCTTCACTGTGACCATATGAAAGGAATGGGAGGGTGCGGAATCAGACAGTTACAGACTGCATCTTCTGTATTTGACTGTATGTCAGTGTCTTTGTTCTCTGCCCTTGGTCACATTTTTTCCGTACCTTTTCCACAAGTACTTATTTTCCTTTTTTTTTTTTTTTTTTTTTTTTAATTCACAACTGCATTGCCCCTATTACTTTTATCTCACCTTTCTTCATCTCCTCTTTG
>JBCJKH010028648.1:0-16584 GCA_039877255.1 Loriculus beryllinus | reverse complement strand
AAGAGAAGGCTGTGTGGAGACCTCATAGCAGCCTTCCAGTATCTGAAGGGGGCCTATAGGGATGCTGGGGAGGGACTTTTCATTAGGGATTGTAGTGACAGGACAAGGGGTAATCGGTTAAAACTTAAACAGGGGAGGTTTAGATTGGATTTAAGGAAGAAGTTCTTTACTGTTAGGGTGGTGAGGCACTGGAATGGGTTGCCCAGGGAAGTTGTGAATGCTCCTTCCCTGACTGTGTTCAAGGCCAGGTTAGACAGAGCCTTGGGTGACATGGTTTAGTGTGAGGTTTCCCAGCCCGTTGTAGGGGGGGCTGGAACTAGATGATCTTAAGGTCCTTTCCAACACTAACTATTCTATGATTCTGTGATTCCACTGCTTCAGCATGGTGATTAAGATAGATAGCAACAGTGTAAGTTCTTAGATGTCTGGATTTAGTTTTTGTTGTCTGCACGATGACAATATGATTGGTTTCAGAAGTGATGCAGATAAGTGTCCTTTAGTATTATGAGGTTAGTTCAAGCTGTTGTGACTGATGTTCAGAACTACATGTGGTTTCTTGATACTGTAAAGTATTCTCTTGAGAGGTTTTAAACTACATCTAGTATTCTTGGTGTTTGCCACTTTCTTTCTTCAAGGTAATACTTTTTGTTTCTCTAATGTAAATACTTTATATGAGTAGTTTAAGCATCCAGAGGCTTTAAAAGTGCTGAAATTTTATTTCAAAATACCAGTACGACCAAGCTATTCCAATTTTTTTTTACTAAGGACTCTACTGCTAGATTTGCATTGCTTGGGTATACAGGCACTTTTTTTTAAGATGTAGCTAATAGTTTAATAATAGTATAAAATCATACCTAATTATTCTGCTTCTTAATATGAATTTAACAAAGTAAAGAATTAAGGTATTTTTAACAATATAAGTCTGTTCTGCTTAATACTTTCAACTAGACATTCAGATGAATTGTAGATGTTGAATGAGATTAGTGCTAAAGTACCTGGCATACCTTCTTGGTATGTTGCAGTGCTGTGCAGAAACAACAGAACTGGCTTGTTGAGTCTTAGTATGGACACCAGAAGTGTTACGATGTATCGGTATGGTGCTCTGCCTGGGCTAATTAGCATTGCATAGCATCTGATGACTTACTGTATTCATCACATGTCTTTAACAATCTCTTGATAATGACACAAAAGTTGTCTTGTAGAGCACAAGAGCACAAACACCTCCACATCTGATTAGGCTGAAGAAGGATTCAGGCCAGCTTTGTCTGGTGACCATATCAGATACCTGGGAAGAATTCTTATAGGCAAGGTAAGCTTACAGTGATGCTTCCCCAGAAGACTTGCTTCAGTGTTCTTCAGTGTTGAGTTTGCAGCTGAAGGGCACTGTCTACCAAAAATGGTGTCCAGAGATTGATTTCTGTAACTTTTCAGATGTGGTGGTACTATATTAGTCGATGTTAGGCTATTGTAAATTTTGTTTATTCCTTCACCTTATGCTGAGGCGCTTCCTAACTCCATTTGTACTGGTCTTTTTGTTTTTATGATACATTGCTAAATTTTGGTGACCAAGATACATTTAATTACTGGGTTTTGTACAATGCACTAAAAATGTATTGCATTCAGGACCTTCCATAGTTCTGGTTGCATGTTTGTCAACTCGTGCTGCTTATTATGCTGCTGTCAGAGATGGGCAGTGTGAGTGAATGTGTAGGGATGCCGTGTTGTCAGCCCCTTTTGCAAATTCTTTTGTACTTCAGCTGAGCTAAAAAAATGCAGACTTTAGAAACTCTATATAGCCTTTACTCTCTACACTGGCATGTCTAGCACATGTGAAGGCTTTAATGGATTTTCAAGGGTGGTATCTTAACTCTTCCCTGTACTTACAGTGCTCTAATACCATCTGATAAAGAGTCAACAGTGGGTTATGCTTCATGCACACCACTGTTAAATCATTAGTGTCTGTTATCTGTGATATTAGGTGGATACCTGTAGTGAAGGTCTTAATGTGATGCAAACAGTGCTGGCAGTGTACACTCAATTCTTATTTCGTCTGGCTTTACCATTGGGGCAGAACTAGGCAGTATATGCTGTAGCATGCAAGGAGGAGGGTGGGAATGGTTGCCTGTTAGTCGCAGTAGATTCCTGGAGAGGGGCTTGAGAGAGTGGCAGGATGTGGTTGAGCGGTTTTTCATGTCTGAAGTTTGGTACACAGCAGAGTTTGCTGGTGGCTGCTGGATGAATTGTCAAAAGAACAGAGCATCCCTTTTTTTGTGGTCAACTTAAGTTGAGTGGTGTAGGTAGAGATCAAAGATTCTTTACATAGTGGATACCTAGCGTAGCATTAGAGACTGATGCTTTCAGTAATGGAATGAAAAGTATTTTGGCAGTAGTAGACTTGAGAGAACACGTAGTACTAGAGGTCAGAAGGGCTGAGCTACAGTAGTAAAATGTTGAGAAGGCTTTGCATGACAGGTGCTCACATCTGTGCGTAAAGAAGAGTGGGACATGTTAGGAGCAGTTTAATCCTGACATCACCTTCATGGTGCTTTTCACAGTTGGGCTTTGGCAGTAGAGATGATTGGTACTTGGAACATGTATGGCTGTACTGGGTGAGACTGTTAGAGGCCAATGCCAGATGTTTGGAGAGGAATATATTAATATGAGCCTATGGTGATATTTCCTAGAATAAGATCTCAGTTTTAAATGATCGATGGTTCTCAGGCTCTATGGGCTACAGGCAGTGCATTGTTCAGTTTGCTATGGATTTTATGTATGAATTTGTCTTGTCTCATCTTGAGCTGGTATGAGCTTCTGGGATCAGCAGTGTCCTGTGGCAAGGTGTGTTCCTCAGTTAAACTATGCATTATGGAAAGATCCATTTTTATTTTTTTTTTATCCTGAGGCTGTTACTAAGGTTGTAGGTGCTGCCAGCCACATGTCTGAGGCAGTCCATGAGTGCCCTTTGCAGCTGACTTGAAAGAGAGAAGGAAAAAAGTTGATTTGCCTGACACTTGTCTGTTTTCCAGTCTATTTATTATTTTTTTAATTGAAGCTGTTTCATGCCTCTAGATGTTTATCACCTCTGTATGCTTTTCAGTTCTGTTGTGTCTTTGAGACTTAGATGAATCAGACCTGTGTGATAGTGTTACAGTATTCCTACATCTTGGGCTATCTTGTTCTATCTTGTACTTTCCTGATTATTAACATGGGATTATTAACATGGGATTTGCCTGTTCTTTCTGACTACCAAGTATTGAACTGACCTTTCAACAGGATTCTTATTTCAAGATCTGTTTCTCAGTGTTTAGAGCTGGTGCAGAGCCTGTCATTGCATGTTTGTAAATACAGAATTTTCTCATATGCCTCTGTTGTGCTTAGATGTATCCTGTCTCAAACTCTGCCTGCTACTTCATTGTGCAGTCTGTATGTTAATGTCCATTTGCAGTTCTTGAGCTGGCTTATTCTAGGTAACTTTGCAGTCTCAGACTTTTCTGCTTTACTCTTTGTACTTTTGCCAGATCACTTACGAGGATGTTGACTAGCCTAGGGTACTTTGGGGCTTCACTAGTGACCTTCCTTTAAGACTGAAACTAAGAATTCTAGCTGCTTGTTTCTGTTTAAAACACTTCTTTAAAGATCTTAATGGAAGTCTTCCCTCTATTCCCTTGTAAGCTTATTTTCTTCTTAAGCCTTCATAAGGACATGTGGGACCATTATCAAATGCTGTTTGGAAATCCAAGTGGATAACAGGATTTCCTTTGTGGTTCACTGATTCTTGGAAATAATTCCAAAGGTTTTCTTTCAGATACTACTTCCATTTACAAAATCTGTGTTGCCATCTTGATACAGTCATAACTATTCAAGTGTGGCATTGATTCTACTTTAGACTAGCTTGACTATTATGGATGTCTAATGCTTTTTAATAAAAGAAAAAAAATTACTGCTTCACATTCTTCTGATACAAATGTGGTATTGAGTGAGTGGTGCTTTTGATGAATCCCAAATTATTAGGAATAGATTTTGCTGTGAAGTATTTTCTACTAAAAATTGGGTTTGGGACAGGTTTTCTCTGTATAGTTATAGGATCAGGGAAACATGTCTGGTATTAAAAGGGGAAAAAAAAAGGAAGAAAATCCCCACCAGCGTCTCTGCTTAACTTTTTCTGTTCTGATCGTGTAATTCACTTAGCAGGTTTTTGGGCTTCTGAGCTGTTTTATCCTTTCTCAAGCATAGCTTTGCATCTTGTTAAGTTGTTCCTCATAATCCTTTTGGATAGCCTTAATCTTCCAATCCTCTTTTCCTGCTTTGTACATGACTTTGAGGGTTTTTGAACACATCTTCTGATGGAATCTTATGACTAACTAGTAGTAGATCTTTTTCCTTGAAATCTGATTAGTGATGGACACTACTGCTAAACAGCCAGTGTCATATCTTTAGTAGTCTCTGAAACACCTTGTTCTTTTGGTTGAGATTCCTAAATCAAGAAGCTTCCTCTTTTATATGTTGAAATGAAGTAGTACTTAGATCCAGAAAAGGCCTTTCTAGCTATTGCTGTCTTGCAGGAATACTGACTTTAGTGTGCAGGGTTTGCTGCTTGTGGTCCTTTGATGGATGCATTTTGAATTAGACTTTGCTGCTTGAGATTATGTCAAGAGCTGCTGTTCCTCTTAAAGGTTTCAGTGGCTAACCTGATGTAACACATACCTGATCTACATGGGCATAATGAGTCTCTCATCACTATTATGTTTGTGCTGTTGCAACTTTTCTGACTTGTCTGGGATGTTGATCACTTACTATATTTGGGCTTTTGGAAAAGAATAGTATTGAGATAGGAATTTCAGTGTTTAGCGGTTCTATTTATTGGCATAGCAAGCTTTCTGATTCAGTTCCAAGATTTAACATATGGTATGTTCCTTCACTGATACAAAATAACTGTGATGTTTTCTTAGTGGTGTGTTGAAGTCCAGCAGCTTAAGTCAGGAGTAATGTACAGCTGTTTAGAAGCTTACACAGTGGATCTATTTTGCCATGTATTAACTTGGATATATAGATCAATTTCTTTTCTAGATATTTATAACGCTTTTTTTTTTGTACATCCAACCATTAATAAGGTATTTGGTTGAGTTTTATTGGATTGACGTACTTAACAGAAATAGTTTTGTTTTTCTCTTCCAGAAGGCAAACAAATTCTGTTACTCAGGGTCTGCAAATTTGCAGTGTAAATCAGTCCAGCAAGCTTTGGTTCTTGAGTGTGCGAACTGTCAAAAATGCTTCTAAAAGGTAAAATTTAATTGGAAATGAAATCTACAATTAGGACTGGTTCTGACTTGCATGAGTGTGGGGTAAAGAGAAATCTCAGGAAATAAAAGTATGATCTTTTGTGGAAAAGGTACAATATCTTATTAACTACTCTGTAGTTGAGCGCAGAAGTATTTTTTTCTTCCATTCTCTCTTTAGTAGCTGACTTGTAAATTAGCCTTCATTCTTGTTTGAGTTTAGTATTTAGGGTAGCTACACGTAAAACATTTCATAGCTCTGGTTCATAAGTTCTATTTTCTTTTACCCTGTCTTTGAGTTTGCTACCTTCCATACAATTACAGTGAAGGGAAAAAAAAAAGATAGTTGTTCTCTGAATTATGTAGTAACATGAGACTGATTTGGTACGGCACTACAGTCTGTGAATGTAGTACTATGTTTTCATAGCTTTTCTCATCTGTAAGCCTAGAAGATTGCATAAGGCATATAGTACTATTACCTGAGTGTTACTGGTGATGAGGAGGACTGGTATAAAAAAAGTAAAGGCACCTGATGGGTGCTGTGAGTAGGGTGGAAGAAGAAAAAATCCTAAGTTCATCTCCTTGGACATAGTTCTTTTTTTGCTATTTTTGCAGATGTCTTAAGTCTTGGATTATACTGGAAAGAGTCTGTATCTCAGAATATACTATATTAAATCACATATATCTTCTCCTTGATTTCACTAGACTCTTCCTGAGTTTGACTGTAACACTGATTTCTGTTATCAAATGCATTTGATTGTTGTGTAAGATTTCACCTGCATTTCCCAGATAATGCGTTTGAGCTTTGCATGAATGTAAGTGAAAGTATAGTTCAACAGATTTCTGAAATACGCACAGTGGCTGCTGGGCCATTCACCATTCAGGTCTTGAGACAGCAAAGTCCTCATGCACATTTTGGAGTTCATGCTTCATTGAAAGACCATATGGTGTTATTTGCAACCTTTATTTCATCAAAACTTCTGTTGGAAAGCTGTCTGTGCCTCCCTGTTTCTTTACCCCACCCACGTGCTTCAACTCTGGCATCTACTCTTTCCTTTTATAAGGATTCTTGGCTGATGTGTTGGACTTTTCAGTTAGTAACATATTCTTTATATTATATTATAATTTATGTTTTTATTTTAATCATATTCTTTACTTACTAGAATAAGTATGTTTTTTAAAAAAAATCAGTTGTTTCATGTAAATGATGCAGTCATGCTTCTATATGTTCCTTCAGAATAAATTAATGTGCTTAGTAGTGTAGATGTGATTAAGAAACAGGATGCTAGCTTAAAAGATGAAAATTTCTACAGCTTTTCATTCACCTAGTTGATGCCGTTTGATAATTTCATTTCACTGCATTTAAGTTAGCCCTTGAAGTAACGAGTCAATGTTGTATATAGTAATAGGTACAGATCCACTAGATGATGAGAGTAGATGATCTTTACTAGAAATGTTTTTTTAAGGTAAGGCATTACAAAAATCTGCGAATGTCTCCTGAGTATTATTTTAACCTGAAGACTGAAAATGTGTCAGCCTTTCCTAAAACAGTAAAAGGGATGAATTTTTTGGTAAACAGGTGGTGTCAATTCTCTTGCGTAGTTCAGCCTGTAAGCAGGAGATGTTTGTTGTGCTAAGTGATAATATTATTAAGTGAGCAACAGGTTCCTTCAGGCTGTTAAAATCGGCAAGCTGAAAAATATAGCAGATACTAGTAGCCTCTTTTCAGCATCTCTGTGTTCTAAACTTTTCCACCTTGTATTAAAAAGACTGTTGTATCTCCAAGTGTTTCTATAAGTATAGTGAAACTGCTGTGTGAAAAACGCCATTAAAATGCCTGTCTTTGCTAGAAAAGTAGTATAATAGGCATAAAATGTGATAGAAGATAGGTAGGTGCTGGGATGCTGTTGGCAGCCCAAATTCTTTAACAGTCAGAAGTAGGCTGAAAAAATTGGCATGTGCTATATGTTGAAAGAAGTTACATTCTTTTAAAAGAAAGAGTTAAGATGTTACTTACCTCTGCATGTACATCATGTGCTGCAAATTGAAATTCTGTTTCTAATGGTTAGTCACAGTCCAAAGAAGTAGCAAGTGCTTATGAAGATCATAATACTTAACCAAAAACTGTTCCTGTATTGGCTGAGCTAATACCGTGTAGTGATCTAGTTTTTTTTTCCAGACAGCAAATTATTATCCCTTCAGTTAGGAGAGAAGTTGCTCTGAGATTAGTTCTGAGCAGTATACAGCACCTTGTTTTATGTGTATCAGAGCTGCCTTTTTGTGACTGTGTTTCAGTAACCTTGTCTGAGCAAAGGTGTTTAAGAAAATGTAAACTACTGTAACATTAAATTTTGAAAAAGCATCTCAGGTTTGAGGAGGTTCTTCAGGAGGAAGCCGAAACAATGAAGTGCTAGAAGAGGATGTCTGAAGATGGTCATGTTGTCATATGCTAACTGTGGAGATAGCACCTGTTCTTATCAAGAAGGACATAGTCCAGGAAGATGATACTCTCTGAGATGTAGAAGCTGTTGAATTAGAAAAACTGGAGAAAGCAAGCAAAATAGAAGTCTGTTAAGACCAAGGATTTGAGAACAGGTTTGCGAAGTGTGTTAAAACCTGAAAGCCTTTCACATTGAAAGCAAGAAACTTGCAAGTCTCTAGGCCTCGTACAAAGACGTGAAAGGGCACCCAGGAGAAGTCAGATCATGTAGTAAAAACTGAGTGAACTAATCGCATTGCTTTTTGTCAGAGAAGGGCTTGAGACTTCTCCCTAGAACTTTCTTTGACTCCAGGGAACTATCTTTTTAAATTTCAGTAAGGAGTGTTTAAATCCATCAGCGGAAGGAAAGCTGTTGTACAGCTCTGTGTGGTGGCATACACTGAAGAATTCCAGATGAATTTAACTATGAAGCCACAGTGTATGGTTTGAATTTTAAATGAGTTTTGATTATCTAGCTTTTCTGCTATTGTCCCATGCAAACTGAAATATTAAATGAAGTGCTGCCTTGCCAGTGCAGGGTGCAAAATATGAAGTTGACTTGTTAAGAAGTAGATCAGGGAAGGAAATACAGACTAGTTGGTGGGTGGTTTTTTTTTTTTTGAATCTTTCATAACATGACTGCAAATTGCAGCAGTGTTAATCATCTGAACAGAAGCTTAGTGGGGCATGGCAGTGAGAGTGCTTGTGTGTTTCTGACCTTGCTGACACACTAGGGGCTGCTCTTGAAAGACTGCTCTGTATGGTAGAGGCTGCAGTGCATAGGGAAACTGAGGTCCCTTCTATCTTTTCCTTCCCTAATATGGGGTGGCTACTGTAAATGCATTTATTTTCAGGAATGTCTGTATCTCCTAGAGTGCTTGGATGGGGTTGATACCATAACAAAACAGAACTTCCTTTCATGCATAAACATGAATGGGCTAATGCATGCTTTGATAAAGGTGTTTATGTCTCCTAGGTCTAATTTCCTTGAAAGGCTCATTGTTAATCCGTATTTGTGTGGTCAGTCTGATAACATGGAACTGTTGGATTTTTTTATTTTTTTATTTTTTCAGAGGAATGTGTCTTTTTTGAAGACTTTGTACAAATTGAACAGTCACCGGTTTGCTGGGCTTATGGGTTAACTGCTTAGAAGTAACCAAAGGAAAGAATAAAATACTTACTTTATAATAGGGGAGTGTTACCAGTGGAATTTGTCAGGAGTCTGATGCTTGATATATTCATAAATACTTGGAGGGAAGAAACGAATGAGAAAAGGATAGAAAGGATAATAGAAAACTGGAGCTGACTGCAGACAGTCACAGTGGGAGTTTGTTGTTCATTAGGTTATAAAATTGCTGGGAAAATTAAATGCTAGTAAATATAGAATCGTGAATCTGAAGAAAAGTAATTCAGACTGAATATACCCAGTAGGTGGGCTTTATGTTGGTGGCTATTGTTCAGAAAACACCTTGAAGCTCCTTGATAATGGTTTCTTTCAAAGATCCAGCTGTATGCACAGATATCCTCAAATAGTCATTAGTAGCAGTCTTTGCAAATATACGGACAGTGAAGTGAAAACAAGTGAAATGAATGGTGTAATGCTGTATTGACTCTGTGTGCATTTCTGGCCACCTGTCAGAGAACATGGTGCAACAGAAAAGCTGAAGAAGGTCAGCGGTGATCAGACTTCTGACTTTCTCCTATGTATGGAGAGAAACAGATGAGGATTGCTAGCTTGAAATCTGGTGGACAGAGAAAAGTGGATATGAATCGGGAGCCAGAAAAGTGCTATGCTTGGAGATGAACTGCCAGTAATAACTTTCTTTCCCCCAAGAAAAAAAAATCAGATAAAATCATTAATCAGCAGCAGTCAAAAATAAAGTACTTCTTAATTCTGATGTGTGTTTAAATAGTCATAGAATGCCATGAATTACAAAAGCATAAACGGTCTAAGAAGGCCTGGAAAAATCAATGTAAGATGAGTTCTTTGAGCTAATATACATCATGGGTGGGATCTACCTCAAAAATATGCCACATAAAATTGCTGGAAGTTTGGAAGGATTACTGCAAGGGGGTTGGATAACTGCTTTGTCTTTTCTTGCTTTCACCTACTGCTGATTTTTATAAGCAGGACAATGGCCCTACTGCTGTTGGGTGCATTCAGGTATTCCATTCACTGGTCTTGTCATCTTGGAAAGGGGAAAAAACCCCAAAGCATACTTCTTAGAAACAAAAAATAGGAGTGTCTTGGTTTGTATTTTCTGTCTTCCTCTGAAGTTTTGAAATCAAATAGATTATCAACAAATTGACATGTTTACTTGACAAGTCTGCTGTGTAGTTAGAAGTTCTCTTGTGGATCCAGCCCCAGGTTAAGGTAAGAGAAGGGGCAAACAGTAATTTTAAGTATATATGCTTTTTAGAAGTATTGTTGTGCTTTGCTGCTAAAATATATTTGTGTATGGAAAGGAATCCTGACACTTAAAAATTGGACACCTGATCTGTTGGAGGTTATCTGTAATAGTGAGAATTGTCTAGCAAAATGAATTGCAAAAGTTTCAGGGGAAGAGTTAGGAGTTCTGCTAGGGATGTATAAAATTTTCTATTGAAAGGCCAAGCATGTTAACTAAGGATTGACCTGATATTTTTATTTTAGGACAGTATTTGTATTTCACTGCAATATTGCTTTTATGTGTTTCTTGAATATTTGGCATGGCTTGATGCTTTTGCATTGAAAGCAAACATGATATTCACCTGAAAATTCACATTGATCTTTCAGATTTGCCAGCGAGTGTTCTAAGGTGCAAGGAGATGGGGAATAAGTGGACTTAACAGGTGTATAAGAATCCAATATCAGAACTCCTCATGTAACACTGGTATTAATGTACTTTCCACTTGAGGATACATTTAATACTTCTACACGTTGAGTAGATCAGTTGGAAGGTCACTTCCTATATAAATGAACTGCTAACAAAGGGCTTGAGTGGCCAAAGGAATCCCTGTCTGTTGAAGTGGGTATTTTCACATCAGGTAACGCTCGAATGTCCCCCTTTTATCACCCTCTACAAAAACTCAGTGCCAGTGGCCTGTTTGCAAGTCTGTGTAAACTTCCATGTACACAGAAGTAATAACCCTTGAAAATAAACCCACTTGAAATTTTTAATGGTTCTTGTGCTGTTTCACATTTGGATCATAATATAGTTTTTAAGACTATGCTTTGGTTTTGTTTTATTTTTTTTTTAAAGTAATCTTTGGGAATCAGGAATTGAATATGACCTTCACTGTTGAGCCAGTAAGAAGGTCAGTAAATGTCTGCTAGTGTTTGCATACTGTGGTGTTTGACATCTTTGGTATTGAGGTAAAGTGATGAGGGCTGGTATGTAGGTATTGCTTAGGTTGCTGTGAGGTGCTGCCATAAAAATCAAGTACAAATATACCTGTCCCAGATCCCAGATCTCAACCCCTCCAATTATCTATGTGAATGCTGCATCATTTAGGCTTTCATCTTTCTTGACAGTACTACTTGTTTTGGTTAAATAATGATATTAAATAATGCCTATAGCTTGTTTTTGTTGCAGTTTACTGTAATAGCTAACTTGTCAGTATAACTGATCCTGCTTTCTCCTTTAGACTACACGAAGAAATAATTGACTTCTATGACTTCATGTCCCCTCGTCCTGAAGAAGCAGCTATGAGAAGAGAAGTGGTGAAAAGGATAGAAACTGTCATCAAAGATCTTTGGCCGACAGCTGATGTGAGTGTAATTTAAGTGTTGATTTGCTTCTCTGGTAAATTGTAGAGCTCTGTTCACTTAACTTTGCTATTACCTTTCTGTGGTTTAGAATTGAACAGATAAGACTTCAAACTGAAGGCAGTTGACTTAATATCACAGGTCCTTCAGTACTTTGCAGTTAATTTTAAAAAATGGAGGGAATTTAAAGCAGATTTAAGGTTAAAGAAGGCTACTGATAATTTTATTTTTCATTTTGAGAGCCACAGATATGAAGAACTTTCCACTTTAAGAAGTGCATTTCTAAAAGTAAAGGCGTATTAAATTGATTGCCACTGTATAACTTCATTTTTAATATTAAAGCGAGACTGCCTACCTATGTATCTATTTCTGCAAGAAGTCCTGGCTCTCTTTTACAGGAGAATGGTTAAAACACCCAGATTTTTTTTTTCTTGGTACTCTTCAAAAATTTGACATTCAGTAAATTAATTTAACCCTGCTTTAGTGTGAACTTGACTTCCTGAGCTACATTGCGGCTGAAGTTGCTGTATTTTCAAGCCCTTTATTGCCTAAACAGTAAGTTTCTCCTAGGCAAAAAACATATGGAAGTAGTGTAAAGTGTATCTCTAGCATCACCTTTCTGATTACCAGATATTAATGTTATGAAGCGGCAGAAACGTTTCAGACCATTGTGGTTTTATAGCCTTCAGTGATGAAGAGTGAGGGCTGTGGTCACAGTGCTGAGCTAAAGACACAGAAAAACTTCTCTGCTGCATCTTTATCTGTGATTTTTCCTTAGTGATAACATTTTTCTAGCTTGTGGGAACAGAGATAAACACTGAAATGGGCTGGTGTTGCCCAGCCTTCTCATAGGTAATTTCAAAGAAGTGAACTTGTAAATTGTGCTCTGCTGTAGCAGAGGGAGAAGTAAGTCTCAATTCTCCCGATTAGAAGCATACCAAAGCATTTGATGTGGGCCGTGAATGTCTCTTCAGCATGCTTTCTTTTCCACACACAGACACTTGCCACAATTTCATAACCATCCTTGCAGTAAAATCTGCAGTATTCATGTTTATCTGAATCGTATGTTTTAGATGCACTTGGTGTTTTAAACCTAGAAATTTGGAAAAAAATGTTTCCCTTAAACTCTTCCAATTTCAGTAAGGCTGTCCTAGGAGGAAAGGAGGAAGCAGGGAGGAAGGAAAATTGTAACAGCTTATACTTACATCAAACTGGAAATAAGTAGCAAAAAGGAGTTGTTTCAAAAGATTGTGCTCTGCTGCTAGCAGGTTTGGTAGTCATTTCATGTTAAAAAATAATCCTCTAAAGTTGCATCTGTAAGAGACTGTTTCTGCAGGTTTCAGACAGTATGTAGTAAAGTCAAGTCCAGTAACTTTTTGCTGGGCTATATCCTTAACGAATTCAGAAGAATCTTTGTTTTGTGAAAGTGAAATGAAATGAGCATTCATAATTATAAGTTATTTCACTGGTGTGGGGTTTTTTTTTTCAGGTCCAGATATTTGGCAGCTTTAGTACAGGGCTTTATCTTCCAACCAGGTAAGTAATCCTTTATATAAAGATTGTCTTGTAGAATAATGGTAAATTTCAAAGGAGAATTCAGACTGGAATGTATAAACCTGTCAAACTTCCAGTAAATTTTTTACCTAATGTCCCATGTTTCAAGGGGAAGAGTTTTTTAACTCTAGATTTAAGTCTTTAGTATATCATTGTACTTCTCTAGATACTTACTGACTCTTCGGTGAATTACCTTTACTTCCTTGTGTCTGGGGTTAGTCTTTGTTTTCAAGATACAGTGAAATCAAATGCTCCGTGTTTTCTATGTAAAGATTGTGTTTTGTTAAATAAGGTGAATTACTGACTGTCACTACAGAGTTACTGTGCAGTTACAAGAGTCATCACAGCTGTTTTCCCATATTTCTGAGAACAAAAATGTCTAAAATATCTTAATTCAGTGTTTTGTATCACTTAATGGTTCAATAGGATGTATAGCTGTGTCTCAAAGACTATGTTGTCTTTATATCAATTAAAATTTTGCTTAGGAAAGCAGTGGACATTTCACTTTTATGAATAACAATCACTAAAAATTGTTTGGATTGTTAATGTGCCTGTCAGCACTGGTACATGAGGAATGGGATTATTCTGTGGAAGTCAGAGGGGAAGGAGGAAAAAAGGTAAAAGGAAGAAGAGGGTAAAGAACTCAGCAGAGAACTGGAAGCAAGAAACTAGAATACTGCTTTGGGTCTTAAAGTGCATTAGGCCATCTCTTTAGCATTCCTAAAAGCAGCTTGTTGGGAATCTAGGTTAAAAGTTGCAAAATGGTCACCCTGGAGGACTTGTAAGACCTAGTGTCAATTTTTTTTTTGTGGACTATTATGTTTTAGACTTAATGGATCTCATGTTGTGTTGTTTTTGTCTAGTGATATTGACCTAGTTGTTTTTGGGAAATGGGAACGGCCACCTTTACAGCTGCTGGAGCAAGCACTAAGAAAACACAATGTGGCTGAGCCATATTCCATTAAAGTACTTGATAAAGCTACGGTAAGTGATAGTCTTTGGAATACTGAACTGAAGAGTTTTCAGACCCCTTAAGATGTTGGTGATAAATAGTGTTCTTAATTCATGAAGCAAATTAATATTGTCTTAAGCACAATGTTTTGCTCTGTCTGTGAAAGATTTTACTAGAATCTGTGCTTAAGAGTAGCATGTAGCGTACTGTATTTGCTGGAAGGCCATGCCTCTGCAGTTGTTGTGAAATAGGTGCTATGCTTATTTTGGTTTTGTTTTTTTTTTTTGTTTTCTTTTTTTTTGTTTGTGTGTTTTTGTTTGTTTGTTTCCATTTCAGATTTAAAAATGCAAGAAGCTTGATTTGGAATAGATATTATCAGCTGATGTTTAGGCTATGACTGAAGATAATTTTGTAGGGTAACTGCACTCAAGGTGGTGGTGTGAGACTGAGACTGAACTACAGTACTGGTAGTTCCATAATAATTCATTGCTGCCAAAAGAGGAAGTATTGCTATTCCTGCTTTGCTTTTATCTGGTTTGACTCTGCAGTGAACCAGTGCAGCTTGATAAACCAAGAGACAGTGCTTTATTTTTTTCTGCTAGGATAGTCTTCTATCAGTTTAGGAAGTGAATGGTGCAGTGTTGGGTCAGGTGAATGCAGTTTCCACAGATTATGAGTGTGGAATGTCTCCTATTAACAACAGTGAGTCATTAAAGCACTGACATTGCAGTTGTGGAGACAGATGTATAATAATTATGGGAAAGTACATGAGTGATGAGAAGTTAATGTGAACCTACATGCCTGTATTTTTAATCACCTCACTAAAAAGCGTTTGCTTTTCAGTCACGTTAGGATTATTATCTTTTCTCAAAGGTGTATTTTCTTAGCTTGATAGTTGTATTCATTTGGAGTGATAGTATCCTTGTGTCTGAAGTGAATAAACTGGAGGATAGCACCAGTGTTGCATTTCTGGGTATTCATAAAACCTTATTTTAATCTTTTCAGGTACCAATAATAAAACTTACTGACCAGGAGACAGAAGTGAAAGTTGACATCAGTTTTAATGTAGAAACTGGTGTGAAGGCAGCTCGATTTATCAAGGAATACATGAAGGTATCAGCCATGTAATGAATGTTATACTGCTCGCCAAAGATGTGCTAGATGCTCAGCTAACCTTTTTTGATATGGCTTAGACTTTTGAAAGTTGATTACTGAAGACTATAATCATTAACACTAATTTAACCATGGATATTGTAATTTATTCATTGCTGGTGTCTATTAAGTGTTGCCTTTAAGTGTTGCCTTTGAGTGCTAGGTGTTTGTGTGGATAAACCTGTACACTGAAGGGACTTACGCAGTCATGCCTAGATCTGCAGATAGGTACTAAACTTTGCAAGTCTGAAATTTTGTTTACCTTGAATTTGTGATGCTTGATTATTCTTCTGTAGTTACATACTTAAAATCAATTCTTCTGCAGTTACCTACTTAAAATCAAATTTACTTTTCATGCTCTGCAGTAGAAGTATGGTTTAGATAGAAAGCTTTGACTATAATGAGTGACACTGGCATTCAAAGGAGGATATGAAAGTCTTCCTGCTTGGGGGTGGGTATAAATTTGATATGTAAGCTGTTTAATCAAATAAGAGTTTAAGTCTAGTTTTCTGTTTTCAGGTTAAAAAAAGGCATGTTTCAGTTCTTCCGGTGGAAACACTTTATAGCACACCACTGAATAACATTTTTGTATTAAAAGATGAATCTTATTGTGTTGAGATTGTGTAGTTTGTTCTTTGTTTCAGAAAATTGACACTGTCATTGATAAGACTTACTTTGCTTTGCAGAAATATTCTTTGCTGCCTTACTTGATTTTAGTATTAAAACAGTTCCTCCTTCAGAGGGACTTGAATGAAGTTTTTACGGGTGGAATTAGCTCTTACAGCCTAATTTTAATGGCAATTAGTTTCCTGCAGGTAAGTCTTGTTCCTTGTTTATGTTCTTTAAAATACTTTGGTGTATGTATTTATGCCCTGTTATTGTGCTGATTCTTTAAACTCCCATAGCAATGCACAGCTTTACTGTTACGGTTCTAGGTATTCGTTCCTTACCAGCTTCTATGGACTACCTCTCAGACCTCTAAGAACTTCTTGTCACTGTGTGTGAACAGAAGTGAGCTGAAGCAGCATCAGGAGCCTTGCAAAAAAGCACAAAGGCTGTGCATTGCTTTTATATCGGGGCCTGTGATTTGGATTATGCTGATATCCAGGGCAGCATGTTTCAGTACCTGAATCATTACTGGTGGTTTGTAAGTCTGTCAGGGTGCAGTTTAAGTTGCTTCCTAGACTGATTGTGTAGAGTAGTTGATTTCAGTGTTTATTAAAATTCTGAAATAAGTTGTTTTTAATTATATGTTGGTTTGGTTTTGACATACTGACAAATACTGTAGGTAACTAATGAAATAGCTAATGAATTATAATATCTTCTAGTATATTTTTGTGACAGTAAGATTTGTGTATGATGAGGTACAATATTAGTATCTCTCATGCTGTGATAATGGGTAAACCTACATGTTCTGCTGCTG
>JBCJKH010028647.1:0-11451 GCA_039877255.1 Loriculus beryllinus | reverse complement strand
CCAGGTTGGACAGAGCCTTGGGTGCCATGGTTTAGTGTGAGGTGTCCCTGCTTATGGCAGGGGGGTTGGAACTAGATAATCTTCAGGTCCTTTCCAACCCTAACTAATCTATTATTTTAGGTGTATTTAGATAAGAGACAAAAGAAAATTTGCTGTTTGTTTTAGGTAATGTGATCAAGGTTTTTTGTTCAGGTGTGTTTGTTGTTGAATCCAGGTGAAAGAGATGGAAAACTTCTGAAAGGCTGAAAACAGAGTTTGATGCTAGAGTCTTTTCTGCAGAGTCACTCAGAAAGGGAAAAGGGAAAGCTCAAGACTTTGCATACATCATAGAAGCATCTTTATCTTGTAGCCTCATAGGAAAATTTAATTGGAAGTTGTGTTCCTGACCCAAATGCCAGCTGGAGTCTGAACATAGGCTAAAATAGCCTTCTCCTTTCCACTGTGTCCTCTGTGACACAACTGGTCAGAGTGGGCTCTGTGGGATGTCATCTGTTCCTAGTGTCTTTCAGTGACAGTCAGAGATAGCAGGGACCCATGCTTTTTCTTCTTTAGCGGCCAGGTGGCTTTTTCTGCAGTCAACTCTGGACATACACATATAAGTGATGTCAAGCCTAATCTATAATAACAGAAGATAGAACATTTTTCATTTAGAAAGCAAACAACTGGGGTGCTTCAGTGTCAACATCTGCCTAAGAACTTTTGCTACTGTAGAAAGTTAAACTTTCATTGTAGGTTGCAGCTGCTTATCCTGTAATATAATAAAAAATTTATCTTGTGCTTATATGTTTAATTAAAGCATCTGCTGTGTTCAAGACTGAGTAAACATCTTACTCTGGTAAGAGAACATTTCTTTTGGAACAGTAGATGTATATCCAAAGTGAATCTTTTCACTGTTATTTTGATACAAGAGTTTAGCTGAATTTAGACTTTAGGCTGTAATCCAACCTTCTGAAGAGCTTTCCTTAAACCAAACAGGACTATCATACTGTATCTGAGGGAAAGTATTTGAGAGACAGAAATTACTTTTTCATCATGGCTAACTTTTCTGTAGAGCATGTCTTTATCATGAAAGTGGTTGGCTTTTTGGGCAAGGGAAAACCAGTAGTTGTTGCATATCTTGGCTTTAGCAGCCTTCTTGAGTCTCTTCAAAGCCAAATTTGTGAGACAATGGTTGGTTAAGTAGACAATAAGGTGTTTTGGAAAATTGGCTTATCTCCTGAGTTTGATTTCTGTTGCCTCACTGGTGGAAAGTCCAGACAGCAACCAGCAAATAGTAGCATCCCCCGGGGATCAGTACGGAGACCAGCACTGTTCTTCCAGCATTTTGTGGAAGCTTACAGGTGACACAAAAATTAGTGGAGAGAGCAGACAGCATGCTAAAGGGAAGGGCTGTTACTCATAGGGATCAGGATAGGCTGAAGAAATAGACTGACATAAATCTCTCAGAGTTCAACAGAAACAAGTGGAAAGGCTAGCAAATCTTGCATCCTAGGCTGCATTAATAAGGGCAGAGCCAGCAGGTCTGGAAGAGTTACCTTGCACCCCTATTTGGCACTTGTGACATCTCACCTGGAGGGCTGTGTCCAGTCTAGGCAACTCCAGCGCAAGAAAGAGTCCAGAGGAGGCCTGCCAAAATTTTTAGGGGGCTGGATCACATGACATGTGATGACACTGATGGGGTTCCCAGCTGTCTCAGCCTTTCCTCTTTGGGGTGATGCTCCAGACCCTTCATCACATTTGTGGCACATCACTGGACTCTCTCCAGTATGTTTGTGTCTTTTCTGTGTCAGGGAGCCAGTACTCCAGGTACAGTCTCACCAGGGATGAGTACAGCAAAAGGATCACCTAACTCAACCTGCTGGCAAAACTTTGTGTTGTACAGCCCACGATACCATTAGCCTTCATTGCTGCAAGGCTATATTGCTGGTTCATCTTCATCCTGGTGTCCATGTGATTGTAGGATTCTGTGGTTCAGACACTTCACCTTCCATTCACCATTGAAAACAAAACAGATGAAGAAGCCACAGAAACAAAGAGGGGTTTTGTGTGCACAAAAAATAGTTGTCACTGAGGACAGGCTTTTAGTGGAGTGACTCCTATATCAGAAAACTGGATGATGTCATCCCAGCATCCCATAGCTTGGTATGAAGCTGGTGTTACACATAGCAGAAGTTAAAATGCTAACAACCAAAGCTCACTCACAGAAATGACTACAGAAACAAGGTAACATAGAATATTTAGTTTCATGAGTCTTCAGAACTACTTCAAGATGTCCAATGGCAATATTTTCTGGACATATTATTGCAACATACAAGGAATTAAATCCTTAAACCACAGTACTATACAATGAGATTATCTGCCCACTGCAATCTCAAGTTTGGAGATCATGAAAAAAATTAATGGAGATGATTTTCTTTCAGTAGGTCCCATAATATCTTAAACTTATTGCAAAAACAAGAGTTCTTATTTTGGATTAAACAAACTGGTAAATGAGTCTTAGCCTGAGAAAATTTGTTTTCTTATTCCATATGTTCATTAAAGTCAGTGTCTGTTAAGTAGAATTTGAATGAGCTGAAGTGTCGTAATCTGAAACTAAATCAGTCTTCCAAAAAAAATGTAATGAGAACTATAGTCTCCTAATTCCAAAGCTCACAGCCTGCTGTCAGTTATACTGATGTTAAACAAGAGGATCTTCCTCTGTGTAGCCCACTTTTACAGCAATGTAGTTTAGTGCAGAATGTGGATTGGTAGTTATGTGCTTTTTAACATAATACTGAAGTTCACAGTTCACTATACACACACAAATAGTAACAGTTTGTTCCAGAAATATGAAAGATTATGTTGTGACCTGTGGCAATGCTGAAAATTAGGTACCCGGCTAGCTATTGCTTCTATTTTCAAACAGACTCAGATTTCATCATGCTGGAGTGAGGCATCACATTACCTAAGCAACCATTTTAAATTGTTACAGAAGGTGGAATGTGAATTCTGCAGTATATATTTTTGGGAGTGAAGATCTGTTTAAAATTCCTTCCTGACCTTACCTTCCAAATGCAGTTGACCACTTCCAGTATGATGAAAGACAAATCCTAACTATGCAATGCACAGGGTTTAAATATATCCTTTGACCCAGAGAATGATTTTTGAGAACATTTAAGCATCTCATTTTCACTGACTGGTAAGATCATTCAGAAAACCTTCCCCTTACCTACTTGGACTGATTTAATCAGATGCCTTTTCTTTAGACTGAACTTTGGAGAAATAAGGACACTAGAGAGGAAAACAATCTCATGTGATGCCTCTGACTTCACTAAGACATTGGCTCACATCTTTACAGCATGATTTTAGGTGTTAAGTAAATTAAAGGCATAGCTATCAATATCACTCTTTACAAGGCAGTGCAATATGAAAACATTTGAATGTCAATGATATATACATTCATTTCAGTTTTTAATTCAGTTATGATTAATAGGAAGTGCACAGAAGCATGAATTAAACTCCAGCTGAGTATACGCAAGTAGCTCAGCAGAGGAAAATCAAGATGTATTTATTCATAACAACATGCAAATCTGGCAAAAGTGTTATACAGAGCTCTGGCTTCAACAGTGTCTATCATGGACAATGAATGTCTGGGGACCGAGTCAGCTTTAGAATTGTGGAGGCTTTGCCAGCACCTGTAGTACAAGTTTGTCCTCATCACCCCACATGCTGCATGACTAGCGTTGTTATCTGCCTTGGCTTGCATCTCCTCCTGGTTTCTGATTGCTCTGGCTGCTCATCCCTTAAGCTGTTTCTGTTTAAAAGATGCTGGAAATGGACATGAAGCTTAGAAGGAGAGAGCATATTTTGGGAGAGACTGAACAACTGCCACCTTGTCCTGCATATGTCTGAGTAGTCTAAGGTACATACATAAATACACATGTTTTTGAAAACATATATAAAAACTTATATGAACCTTAATTTTTTTTTTTCTTAAAACCTATATAAGCTATTCTGCATCAGTTGAATGCATGCAAGGCACAAGAAAGAAGAAAGATGCTACAGAATGTAAAGAACTTGGTAACATGCTTTTTTCTTGAATAAAAATTTAGTTGTTTACTAAATAGAAAAAAGGAATACATCTATGCAGGAAATAAAAAATGCTCTGAAAGCGGTGATTTGATGCTTCAAAGTAGCATTTTGTTTGTTATGAGGAGATGAATAAGGGGTCTTGATGGCTGTCCTTTCTAACTTGTTTTTTTCTTTTGGTTTTTTTTTTTTTCCTGCCCATCATGTAAATTTCAAAAGTTCACAGATTTTCCTTTTTTTTTTTTTTTAATAAAAATAAATAAAATGTTGGTTTGTACTTGCCATTACTTCGTGGAAATAGGAATTAATCATTTCAGTGTTTTGCAAAACCTTATTAAAGATAGCTTGGAGGTCCCAGGTTCAGTATGACTTACACATACAAACAGTTCAGTAATGTATAAGCAAAGAAACTTCACATTACAAAAGGAGACAGTGAGGCTTGTTAATTACTACCCAGGCTCAGAAGTGCTTTCTTATTGTCCCTGGAAAATATTGCTCTCACAGAGCCTCCTTCTATGTTTTCCAGCTGGGAAAGGGACTTTGCCCTTTCCATGGGAAAAAATCTGGTGTCTGGAGCTTTAAGACCTTATTTTCTATCTCAGGGCTTTTAGCAAAGCCACCTGCACAGCACCTGATACCTTTACCCAATTTCTAAACTAAAAGCTATCCCTGATCTCCCCTGTGGGAAATAACTTATCCACAGACAAAATTTGTATTTTGTTAATATTATCCGGGCATGCGATTTTTTTTATTATTTCCATATTTCATATTATTTGCAGTATTTCCATATCTGTGTTATGCAGAGGTTCATATATTAGCACTCTGCTCAAAATATGCAGACCTCTTTTGTGTGATCATCAAGTGCATACATTATCAAGTTTTTTTCAGAAGTATCATAACAATTTCCTTGTGAAATACAGAAACATTGCAATTAGAAATCTAAGGAGGAAATACATAATTAAAATGTCAGTCAGTAATGACTTATCTTTTAGGAAAAAGAAGATAAATCTTTGTTTTTACAAACATATCATTGCATTTCACCGGTAGCTAGTTTTCCCAAGAGTAACTGGGTAATTAGAAAGATTTGCTGCATACATAGGAAAATAACTTTTGTAGGTAAATTCTCTCAACAGGATTTATTTTAATAGAAGTATCAGACTGAACATAAACACTTTCATTTTATGACACAATTACTACCAATGACATATTACTGCACTGCACTCTCTGATTTCTTTTTAGTCTAGCATTATATTTCACTGCCTGCCCCTTCCATTTAGTACGTACAGTACTGTAATGCTGCTCAGTAAAATTACTCATTGTTTGTTACTAATCTACTAATCATTAATTTGGACTTTTTAATTACACTTAGATTGTCTTAAATTATGAAAATGAGTAAAGTGAAACTGAGGGGAATGCAGGGGTAGACTTATATGGCCAAATACCTGCAGATATTTATGCCTGTTCTGGTTGTTTTCCATTCTGGTCATCTTTAAAGAAATTCTTGTCAGTAAGCCACACAGTCACATTAGGGCACTTCTATTTAGATTTATGAGTGAAGGCTTCAGGTAAAACTGGGGACTCTTTGAGTTGCAATATCAATTTCTACCAATGACTTCTTATAATATCATAAATTACAGATGTACTTCTCATACACTTAATGCTTTTAAGGCTCTATTCTGTCGGTCAAATTGATACAGTTGTGTAATGCGTGCTTTAGGTTAGATTCAAAGTGCGAGGGGGTTGTAGCTGGGTTTGAACTAGTGCAACATTGATCTAGTATTAATGAAGAGCAGATGGCCTCTTGCCTCCCAAGGGTGCCACTAGTGTGCTCTGCTCGCTCCCTAAAATGTCTGTACACCAATGCACGCAGCATGGGGAATAAACAGGAGGAGTTAGAAGTCTGTGTGCGGTCTAAAGGTTATGATCTGGTGGCAATTACGGAGACATGGTGGGACAGCTCACATGACTGGAATGTGGTCATGGATGGCTATGTCCTTTTTTGGAAAGATAGATCAGCAAAGCGAGGTGGTGGAGTTGCTTTTGGAATCCACGTTGTGGGAACTATTAATAATCGTACCTCTTGCTTTTTCTCTCGGAGGAGCAACCTATGGGGCAGACGTCCCCCCACATCTTCCACCTCCTCACCAGGCTATTTACGGTAGCATTTGGGAATTTCAGAGATTTTAAATGTCCTTTGAATACCCATGAGACCAACCTGCCCCTTTTGCTGGGAGCCACCATGTTGCTGTGTATGGCTCAGGTCTTGCTTAAGGGTAAACAACTATGTGAGCATGCCACCAAGACATCTTCCCCGAGGCTGTACAGTTACGAGTGGCAGGGTGTGTGGGATACTATGGGCAAGTACCCTAGGCCAGTGGCCCCTGCAATGCTGTGGAACTGCACCCCTGAACAAGTGCACAACCCAGGAAAACCTCTCTATTAGCTGGAAAAAGCAGTCCTGGCAGTACCAGAGAGGTGAAATCACCACAACGTGCTGGGGCCTGTCCCATGCCCACCTCAGCACTATCCAGTACCCTCAAGGAGGAAAAGTCCCTGGATCTCATGGCAAAGCAACAAGCACCACTTCTACTCCAACCCCAACAACGAGCACTGCGGCTACTGCAACCTCAACAACAGGCACTGCAGCCATTCCAGCCGTGGTGACAGGTACTGCTGCTACTCCAACCCTGACAGCAGACACTTGCGGCCACCCCAGCCCTGGTAGCAGGCACTTGGGCTGAACCGAAGAACCAACCTGTGCCGTTATCAGTTGCCCCTCTACAGAGAAGAGCTGGACACGAAAGTCAACTCGTGTAGTGACAGCCGGCGAGGCAGGGCCAGCGCTAGAATGAGAGGAGGAGGCAGAACCAGAGGGAAGCTCTTGCTCCCTGTCCCTGAGTGAGCTGTGGGATATACAGAAGGATTTTGGCTGTGGTCCAGGTGAGCACGTTATCACCTGGCTGCTCCCATGCTGGGATAATGGAGCTGGTAGCCTGGAATGAGAGGGCCGGGAAGCCGAGTAGCTGGGGCCACTTTGTAGGTAAGCAGGTGTTGACCAGGCAATTGGAAAAGGTACCCAAAGTCTCAGGCTCTTGAGCCCCATTGAAATCATTCTTCTTGCGGGTCACAGGATGAGAAAGCTCACAACCAGACTGTAATTTGGGATGTGCATTCTCCAGACGCCCACAACACCTGAGAACACTGTGCGCTGCAGCGGGGCCCAGCGCTTTATCTCCCGGCGAGACTGACTCGGCAGGTTCCCCAAGGCTCGCCGAGCCGCGGTGCCCAGGAGCATCCCCCGAGAGCAGCACGGGGGCGGGCTGGATCCAGCCCTCCGGGAGGGACACAGAACACGACCCTGCGTTTTGTCCGCCATGAACAACGGCGGCGCACATCGGGGGCAGCGGGCGGGCTCGGCCGTGAGGATGCTGCTGCCGGCGGGTGCACGATCCCGCTCGCTCTCGGAGCCCTCCCTCCGCCGCTCCCCGCGTTGCTGCCCCTCGCTTCCCCCCAGCCCCCGGGGCCTCCCGCCAGGGTTCCGTTCCCCTCCATTCTGCCGCTTGTTGCTGCGCTGGGAAAGCCCCTGCCCCTGGGGCTGCCGAGGCAGCACCGCCTCCTGGCGCTCCCCGGCCCGCCCCCACGCCCCGCTCCGCCCAGTCCCGGTCGCTCGGTCCCGGGACCCTGGAGCTGTCGGTTCGCGGTGCGCATACGCCGGCACCGGGAGAGCGGTCGGGTAAGGTGCCCGTGGTGCTGCTGTGGGGGTTGAGCCGCTGGCCCCGGGTCCGGAGGGGAGCCGCACGCCGCGGAGCCGCGGCCGGGAACGGCTCCGCTCGGCCCGGAGCGGAGCGGGCGGCGGGGACCGGCGGGGGCCCCGCGCACAGCGAAGGAGAAGGAGCCCCTGGAGCGGCTGCACCGCGTGGGAGCGCTGCTGGGGAGCGGCGGCTCAGGGTCCGTGCCCTCGGGGTCCGCCCGTCCGACAGCGCCCGGGGCCGGGCCAGCTCAGCCCCCGCTGCCCTTGGCTTGCAGGTGGTGGTCAGAGCCGTCGGGCCGGAGCGCATCTCCCGTGGGGCGAGGGGGGGGGGAGCCGGGGGGAGAGGGAGGGGGGGAGCCGGAACAGCACGAAGGGAGCGGGCGGGGAGTCCCCGGGGGGTGCCCGGTACCAGTGGGGCGGGAGGGGAGCACCGGAGCATCCCCCCGTTGGAGAGTGGTGTCCAGTGGTGCTTTACAGAGATGAGGTTTAGGTGTGTAAGTAAGTGAGGATATCCGTGTTGGAGGGGCTGTTCTGGAATGCACCATCTGTAGGACGTGCACAGGTCCTGGTTTCTGTCCTAATGCATTAGGCTTAAGAGCAGGGTCTGGGCATTGTCACAGAGGGAGCTGATGTCTTGGTCGCCGGAGAGTGGTGTCCAGGCTTTACACAGATGGAGTTTTAGGTGGGTACCTAAGTGAGTAATCCCCTGTTGGTGGCACTGTTCCTGAGGGCTCGCTGTATAGAGTATGTCCAGGTTTTTGTTTCATTCCTAACACATCAGGCTTAGGAGCAGGGTCTGGACATTGGCACTTAAGGAGTTGGTATCTCGATCAACAGAGAGTGGTCCGCAGTGAGACTTTACAGAGGAGTTTTAGGTGAATAAATAAGTGAGGATGTCCGTATTGGAGGGACTATTCCAAGAGCAACCTACATGGAACATGCCCAGCTCCTGTTTTCTCTCCTAACTCATTAAGCTTAGGAGCAGGGTCTGGACATTTGCACTTAGGGAGCAGGTATAGCAGAAAACTCTTGTTGTTCCATTCAAAAGAGAGCTTTCCAGGTGTTCCTTCTTCTTACATAGGCACCAAGCTGGATGGTTCCCCAATCCTGATCTTGAAGAGATGGTGGCATGAAGAGCATGTCGTGAGCACTTGAAGAGCAGATGTGTCTTCTGAGAGCCTTATGTATTGTAAAGTATGCTGTAATGCCTGGACAGAAAGTCAACTTAAATGAAATGCAGTCAGTTTAACCCCGAAGCTTTCAGTTTGGGTCTCAGTGTTGTGCCTGCAGCTTAAATCCTGTATTTTTCTAGGCTGACAGTTACTGATGGTCTCTACTTCAATTACAGACTCTTTTCATGCAAGTTATTCTTCAGGAGGCCATTCTGAGAGAAGCTGCTTAATGTAGGAAGATGCTGCTGGTGAGATTATGTTAGAGATCTGAAAAGAAGCAGCTGAATTGCTTCAATTTCTGTTTTTAAAGGAACGACTTACGGATGATGGGGTTGATGAAGACAGTGGAGAAGATGCAGGTGAAGATGCCAATACAATGTAGCAGCCTGGATTCGTGGCTTCTGCTTGGTCCTTTATCACAACCTTCTTCACATCACTTGTCCCTGAAGGGCCTCCACAGGTTGGCAGTTAAAGAGGAAAAGGAGCTGAGCAGCTTCAGTAGCCACAGGTAGAAGTGGAGCAGATTCTAGAGAGCATTTTAAGTACAGTGCAATTCCTGAACATTTATTATGTTACCTTTCTGATCACGGTGTACAAAAATGTGTGTGGTTTTTGTTTCCTTTTGGCTTTCTGATGCATTGAATATTTTAAGCACAAGTGGACTACTTGAATGCTTTCTTTTAAGATTATTTTTCTGAAGAATAAAATGTAAAGATATTGGTCTTCTATGGTTTATTTTAATTTAAAGTATGTATTATATACTGAGGCAAAAAGCTTGTACTTAATCTGCACCATTACGTTTTTAAGGAGCTGTTAAAAACATGAATGTTGATGGAACTTCCAAGTGCTCTCTATTCATCTGCATCATGTATCTTGTGATCTTGGGTTAGTTTTGTGCAGGGTGTGAATTCCCAGCTGAGATTTGGAGTTCATACCATTCCTGAAAGATGCTGTAAACACAAGGATTACTCGCTAATGGCATGTTGTCTTCACGCCACAAAATACTAAGCCTCTTGTCATACATTTAGAAAGCTAAAAGCTTTTTCTTGAGGCTCTTCTGAAGTTCATTTGAGTTGGAGATGTTTGACAGTTCTTCAAAGGCAATTGACAGTGATGGGATAAACCTAACATTTTTGATACCTACAATACTTATAAAGGAAAATATAGCTCTACTTGGGAAAAAAACATGAGCATTTGGGTTTTTTAAATAAAAACTTATGGTAACTCTTTTGGATGTTTATATGCATATTTGAATGCAAACGACATTTGTATGCTGCATCCCTGGCAGTGTGCTCCATCCCTGGCAGTGTTCAAGGCCAGGTTGGACAAAGCATTGGGTGACATGGTTTAGTGTGAGGTGTCCCTGCTTATAGCAGGGGGGTTGGAACTGGATGATCTTAGGGTCCTTTCCAACCCAAACCATTCTATGATTCTAAGTAGTGCATCATTAAGGATGAGAATATGGTTGATTTGAGAGTGGAATAAAGATACCACGGTGGCATTACTAATGGTGACTGAAGTGGTGCGTTTGTAGCAGCGCATCCGCAGTTCCAGGTATGATCTCAACAGCAGGCTCTCTCTATTCTTGACCTAATTAAAACTGAGGAAAGATAAATTGTACATGAGATAACAGCACAGTGGAACTGTCAGGTTCTTGGATGCTTTCTTTAGCTTTTAACCATGGTCAAGAAGTTATTTGGTTTTGTTCCTAACCCTAAAGTTACCATGTGCTGTCTAACTTTAAAATGGCTGCAAACACTGTTACACTTTAAGGCTCTTAAATAAGTCTGAACAAGTGAGAAGTGGGGGGTTATTTTTTGCTTGCTCATGTCCAGCTGCTGCAGTTTTCTTTGGTTTTATCCTCTGAAACACCTGTCAGGATTTCTAGGCCTTACTGAAAGTTGACTCATTTGGAGAAATTTGAACAGTGGTTTGAATTTCAACAGCTTAAATAGCATGCTTTTTGAATTACAAAATACCTTGTACTTACAAATCAGTCATAGGAGGAGAAATACAAGTGTCTTGCAAGCATAAATCATTTGCTGTATAGACAGAAACGAGGAATCATGTTTAATTGTGGTGGTTTACTCCCATGGTGCTGTGGAGAGCTGCTCTCAGTTTAGGTTCTTTACTACGTAGACATAAAATGCGTAGACCTTGTCCAAGACAATTACCCTTTTAATTTGGTGGATGGATCTAACTTGATTAGTCTTTAAGAACTGTTAAGGAAACTTTCATTTTTAAAGGAATGGCACAAAGGGACAGTCTTATGTAGGAAACAATTGGTGGCAGCTCTCTGCTGTTAGCAGACTAGATAAAGGAAGTTGCTGTTATGCTATTATGATGACAGGCTGAGAAAGTTGGGGCTGTTCAGCCTGGAGAAGAGAAGGCTGTGTGGAGATCTCATAGCAGCCTTCCAGTATCTGAAGGGGGCCTATAGGGATGCTGGGGAGGGACTCT
>JBCJKH010028645.1:2661-15177 GCA_039877255.1 Loriculus beryllinus | reverse complement strand
AGCACCCTCACAGGGAAGAGCTTCTGCCTAAGAGCTCAGCTCAGTCTCCCCTGTTCTGGCAGGGTAAAGCCATTCCCCTTGGCCTGGCCCTACAGGACCTTGTCCAAAGCTCCTCTCCAGGTTTCTTGTAGCCCCTTAAGGCACTGGGAGCTTCTCTAAGTTCCCCTCGGAGGCTTCTCTTCTCCAGGCTGAAGAAGCACAGCTCTCTCTGCCTGTCTCCAGAGCAAAGCTGCTCCAGCCCTCTCCAAGTGATGGCCTTGAGACAGTTCAGACCTTATTAAACTTCTTCCTTTCTCTCTAAAGATTTCACAGTGCACAAGAGTTTTTGACACAAAAATGGCAATCATCCAAGGATGCTACCGCACAGCTTTGCTCCCAGATGAACACTGCCGTAATACCCTTCATCCCCACATCCAAGATGTCCACTGATGAAGAAGAGTGAACAGCACACGTGGCCATCCGCCTGGTGCAGTTCACTATAGTGCTTTGCTCTGCTAAAGAAAGCAACTGTGTAAGGATATGCTCCCCACCTCAGCAACCGTGCTTGGCTTGGGTAGAAGTGCCTACAGCACAGGCCCTGGAAATTGACCACAATGACTCTTAGAAGCACTTCAGGTATCAAGGGCCCTGCCAGGCTCACACTCCTCACAGCAGGGCTTCTCACTAGACCAGAGCTCAGTACTTTGCCTGGATACAACTAATAAATCAATGCAGGTGAAGCCTATTGGTGCTATTTCAACAGCAGTAACATTGTACTTCTGCTCGAGACCTCGCTCCAAAAGGCACTCTGCCTTTTAGCATTGTATCACAACTGAACACACAGACTTACTTCAACTTCAGGTCAAAAAGGCATCAGCTGTAACCTGATGGAGCAGCTATAGCAGCTACAACAGAAGCTGCAGGTGCAATCTCACATGTAGGATATGGTCCAACCACTGAGTTACAGCTGTGCTGCCTGAAGCCCTCTCTGGCCTTCAGTACAGGTCCCCATTCCTCACTCCTGCACCTCCAGAGCTAGCACTGCAGTAGGGTCAGAGGATCAGAGAAAACTACAGGCTCCAGTTCCAGCTGCTTCTGCAGTTTAAGCTTCAACAGCATTTCTTTCCAACATACTTGTCAAACAGACTATACAGCTCTGGTTTAAGGCCCACGTACCCCTAGCTCTTTTTAAGCTGAAATAACAAAGATGACAACTAAATAGCAAAATGGTTTTGCAAAGCCATGCTTTCAATCTGACAACACTTCCCTATTTACTTTTAAGTACTACAACAAAACTTAAGCGTCCAATACTTCTAAAATGCCAAAGGATAGTCCAAGCATCAGGGATTATCTCACTTTATTGGGAGAAAAATGGAAAACATGAAGCAGAATGTGGAGTAAACCTGGCTGAGATTCACACCCCTTGTCTTTGAAGGGTACAGTGGGTTGTCCCAGGCTTGTTCCAAGGAGAAACTGCCCCAAAATCCCACTGATCTGTCATGAGTTCTCCTCCTCCATCTATAGAAAGTCTTAGATAATGCTACATATTAGAAAGAACAAAACCTGAAACATCTGCCATCTGCTCCAGTTACCTCTGCAATCTCCCAGAGGCCCAACATCAAACATTTTCCAGCAAATCAGCCCGTTATGGCACACAACCTTCAGCAGAGATGTGTTATGTAGGAAAGATAAAGGCATCCTGAAGAAAGGTATGAGCTGAACACAAGGAGGAGAGTTTTCTTTGGGCTAAGGATGACGTTAAGAAGAAACAGTAAGTGTAATAAGTATCCATTACCACTTCTGAGTAAACAGAGTATCCCTGTATACTAGACGTGCACGTGGGGAGAAAACAAGGCAAGCAGGGGTTTAAAGCGGTCCAGGGCAAAGAAGATGCAACAAACACAGCACGGCTATGGGGCACTATCACCAAAAGCAAGAGCAGGTGCAGAGCACACAGCTACCGTGCCAGGGAGGCACTAATTTCCAAAGTACCACTTTTTAAATCACTGTAAAGCGCCGCCTTTGACCGCTCAGACATGCCAATACCCCGAGATGCCGCACTCCTGGCATCCCTAGGCCCCTGGTTTCTTGCAGTCCCTTTCCGGTTACAACTTTCAGGCGCAGACAGGAGACAGCGAACACCCCATTCCTGAACAAACCATCACCACCACCACCTTCCTCCCCCCAGGCAGGGAGTTTGTCACCACTTTCCCCACCGGCTCCTGGTCACCGTTCCCGGAGCCACAGACCCCGCTCCCCCCGGGCTCTGGTTGGACTCACCAGCACGTCCCTGAAGAGCAGCTGAGGCGCCGAGTGCACGGTCCAGTCGACGGCCCCGCCGTCAGGGATCTTAATGCGGATCACCAGCGCCTGGCTCTCCATGGCGCGGGAGGGGCCGCAGAGCAGCCAGAGCATCCCCGCCCCGGCGGGCTCACATGCTGCGGCGGGCCCGGGGCTGCCGAGCAGAGCCGAACAGAGCGGGCCCGAGCCTGCACCGCCCCGCCCGCCCGCAGGAAGGGGCCGCTGCCCCGGAACCAAAACGGAAGGGCCCGGAGGAGGGAACCGCCAGGAGGAGGAGGAAGGGGAAGGAAGAGGAAAGGGAGGCGGCGCCATGTTGAGGGGAGGGGGCAGCTCTCAGGCCGTGGCCCGCCCCGGGGGCGAACGGGAATTGCTCCGGGAAGTGGCAGGTACCGCTTTGGATTTCTTTTCCCGCTATTATATCTTCTACTTTAAACAGGAAAACCACGTTTGAGACAGAAAAATCACATGGAGTCAGGCTCGGACTTTAAAGTGTGGGAAGTCCGCAGTGCCACTGCTCTTCAGAACTCAGAGTAGTGAACTGGGGCCTCTTGAGTGCTTCCTGAAGAACTCCTGGTGCTTGTGCCTTCAGGTGATTCAGCTGGCACACAAAAACACGTACACAAACATAAACCTCTGCCACGGTCACCTTGTACAGTCCGTCCTCGGTGCAATGTCCCTGTGTTGGCCCTTGCTGTCAGATCGCAAAGCAAATGAGTAATTGGGCGGTGGGAACTGACTACTGTAATATCCAAACATCCCTATTAACGTGCTTTAAGCAGTTTTGCCAATAGTTGTCACATACTTTCCTCTTTTTCCAAATTACACAATACTTGTCTAAGTATTTGCTATACCAACATCCATCTTAAAGCACAGCTCTGATGAAAGAAAATCTCTGTTAAAAGCATATGTCCAGCACCCTCTGCAGCAGCAAAAAAGTTATGTTTGAGCATGACAGCTCTGTAATCTCCACACTGTGATCACAAGCCATGATAGGCTATATTCAGCTTTTTAAGAAAGCTTTTTGCTTGTCAGAAGTTAGAGGGAAGGATCTCTGATTCATAAGCACAAAACTTCACAGTTCTTCGTAGAAGAGCATTCATCTCAATTGCAGGTGATTGACGTGTACATTTTACCACAATCTCTTACATCATATATGACAAACTGGACTATTTGAGTTACATTATCAATGGGGGGGGGGAAATATAGGAGGTGTATTTGATTTAATCCCTGAAACATCTTCAAGCTTTCTTGAAGAATTCTATTTTGTTTGAGCTTTAGGAAGAAAAAAAAAAAATCTTTCAATGGCCATTAGCAGGGATAAATCCTCTCTCTGTTCACTAACTTTATAATTCAGTTCCTACATTAGAAATTAATAGAACCCCAACTCTTAAGTATCTGAGGGACTGGTGCTGCCCACACAGCCGTCTTTCTGTTCAAATGAACCTTTTACCTGCAGTCCCTGTGTACCTCTCAGTCACGTTCATTTCAATCAGATTCATTTTCTATTAAATTTTCAAGAACAGGGTACAAAATCATAGGAGTTCTATAGAACTGCAATTTTTCTAAAATGTCTTTTTCATTTACAAGACTATGGGGAAAACCAACTCAATTTGACACATTTGCATAAATATTATGTAGATTTTCCAGGGCTAATCATAACCTTAATCCCCCCATTTTGATTCGTGTTGATGCAGCTGTAATCAAAACTCCAAGATTTCCACATCTTAAGAAATACAGCACATCAAGCACATGTTCCTTGGTACAGGTTTGGGTTTGCTACTTATTTAAAGCCTGTTTTTCATATGAAACTTCCATTCTAACTACACTACCATTTCAAACAGTTAATACTTATTTCCTCATCCTGCAGCATTTCTGCTATGAGAACAGAACTTCACCAAAATTTCTTATATTTTATCTCAACGTTGGAGAGAAAATCTGTGTGGCAAGAACACGGGTATTTTTTAACATGTATCATAAAATACTGTTAAAGTTCAATATTTGACTGCTCCAAGAATCTCATCTTTGAAAGTTTCCAACATAGGAAATACAAGAATTCCAGATAGCCACAGGAAAAAATAATGAAGCAGTGTGATTGTAACCCCAGATGACCCGCTGCCAGCAAGAAATATACGTGCATTTCCTATTTATAATTACGTATCCAAAGTTATTGTCTATCCACACTGCAGTAACATTCAAAATCTGCAAAGGAACAATATATCTGTTCTTTAATTACAGGAGGATCATGAAGGCCATGACTTCTATAAATTCTGGTTTTATTTGCATGGGAGAAATACCCTCCATCAGTGTCACAGACTCCAAGGCTGGCTTTATGCTACAAGCACAAGAACATCTATCTCACTGCAGTCTGCTGCTGCTCTCTACTGCTTCCCACTGTGGCTAGAGAGGACAGAGGAGATGTATTTTCTTTCTGACCACAGAAAGAAATTTTTGTTTTAAAGGAAAAGCAGAATGCTGCTGCGGAAGAAGACTAAAATTATTAGATTTGCCATGCTGCAGAATCCTGTGGGAGTGTCAGTGAACAGGATGGAAAAAGTGCTGTTCCCACTGACTGCCTGGAACGGGATTATCATGATAATTTGCAAGGCTCTCAAAAAGTAGGGAAATAAGTTATTACTTGTTTCCCTCTCTAATTCCCACTGTGAAACCAGTTCTCTAACACAAGTCATTTTCTTTTCATTGCCACAGAAACCATGTAATGAAGTTTTGAGTCCCTCTACCAGCACTCCATAAAAAAAGAGAGAGAGAAAAAAAAGAGCTGACTCCCCAGCCCTGTTCTTGAATATTCCCATTCCAGGACCTGTATTTAGGAGGTTTTCCTTGCCATTGGTGGAGGGGTGCACATGCTCAACCTTAGGATCAGGCTGATGCAGGTGAAAAATGCAATTTTAATTTCATTACTGCTAGAATTTGCCCAGCTATGACATAGGATTAGCAGACATTTACTAGGTAACAGACTAAACAGCATTTGTTAACTACCTGTGCCAAATGTTATTCAACATTTTAGCTATTAAAATGCTTTCGTATAGTGTGTTACCAGCACTGTACTCTATTACACGTAATTCAGATAGAGTATTTGAACCAGACTTAGAGGAATCAGAACCTAAATGCCAGTCCTTGGTTCACCAAGTTCAGTTTACCATCTCTGCTTACTCCCTGTACCAGTTTCTGTAAGTAAAAAAGGAAAAGCTCTTCATTTCCTAGAGAAAATGGCACCTGATCATTGCTTTAGCAGCATAAGTTCTCATGTCTTAATTTTATTTTTTTTAAAGAAGGGACTAATACATAACTTTCTATGTTGATAAAATAACCTATCAGGGTGAAATTCACCTTTATTACCTTCCCACATCTTCTGATTACCTGCAAGTGCAGCAAACTGAATTCCCTTAGGCATATGAAAGAAGTAGGTCAACAGTGCCCAGGCTTTCTAAACAAATTCTCCTCTAAAATGCATCTCCTTGGAAAGAATCACCCATTGTACCAGCTTCACTAATACCTGTATAGATCAAGATCCCTCCAAACCTGCACTGAACCTTACAGAACTCGCTGTCTTCTTTCTGTGCCTCCCTACTACCCTGTGCAGTCACTGTGCATGGGCTTAGACCAAATCCCAAGAAACAAACTGATCTTACTTTCAGTTTGGTGGAAGCAGAATCTGGCCTCAAGTAGATCTTTTAAAACTCTTTCTCACAGTAAGCTTATCTTGAACTGAAAAAGAACCCAAACAACAGTACACTTGGTTAAGGCTGAATTATTAAATGCTTATTTCTTGCTTTAAATCATGACCAGATTTCAAAATAAGCAGATTAGAAGCATGGGTTATGTATATTTGAAAAGCTAGATGTGATACACAGTTACTGGAAAATTACAACACAAACTATACCAGTTGGATTGAGCAAAAATGCCGGGTCTCATTAATGCTGTTACTGTACCCCATCAGACCAGCTTCAGGGGCTGCATAATTGTTTTTCTGTCAACCTATAAATTCTTGAGTAACAACAAAATTATTGTGATTTTTCTTACTAAATAATTCATATATCATAAAGCATGTACATAACCAGGCCCATGAATCACTAAGCACGTAGCAATTGTTATCTCATGGCATTTCTTCTTGCAAGAATAAAAATAGTTTTGACTTTGTAATACATCATCTCGTTTAAAAATTTCAAGTGTTCTTTAAAAGTGGTCTGCCTTGAAATTTACATTTTGGACTTTAAAGTTTTTTTGATCAGACTTTTTTTGTCTGAAGGACTGCTTTTAATCATGTTTTACAGTTTTAATTCTATTAGGATTATTAATAGCATTGAAAGTAATAAATTGGTTTTGTTATGAACTCAAACAGGGATCATAAACTGTGCTTAAAGTGATGCAATTGCTATTAAAAATCACATTAAGCCATGTGGATTCTACCTTCCCAAGCAAACAGCAACCATAATGCATCCAAGCTTGCTAAACTATAACATGGCATTCCGTCATTTCAAACCTTAGTGGCTTCCTCTCTTTTTTCAAAGGCTGAATTGATCCATATTTGAGTTTTCTGTTAAGACAACACAAAAAATGTTAACAATCTGGATCATTTATAGCAAAAAGAGATGACAAAATCATCTCTTAAAGGTTGCTACAGAGAGCTCTCATGCTACATGGACATCATTACTTTCTACAAATATATTGCAATGCATTTACTAGCACATTACGATGGATTAGCATAAATAATTAAGGTTAAACTACACTCATGCATGAGTAATAAATATTTGGTGATACATTAGCCCTCTTTATTTCAGCTATATTTATTCACTTACTAATTCAGAGAGGTAATTGACATCGAGTATCCAATCATTAATGCAAATTTTGATGTTCTACTGCACACATGCTTTATTTAAAAGACTTAAATGCAAACAGTTATAGCATCTTAAGTCTTTTTCCAGAAATTAAAAAAAAAAATCTTTTAAATAAACTTGGAGTATTTTAGTGACTGTTTTTAGTTTACATTCCCATTTATTCTTATTCTATATTCCCCTTGCTGCAGTTCCCCAAAGCTGCCACTTTTTCTTAGGTGTATTTAAACCATACAGCCCAAGAAAGTACAGCATGACATCTACTTCCATAAATACCTATATTTTGGGATTAAATCAAGACAACTCTCAGAATTAATAACTTACTTTTCTGCACTGAACATGATTAAGGAGTTACAGCAAAAGCTAATTTAAATTAAATGGCCAGAGTAAATAATACATGAAGCAAAATCTCCTTTGTTTCAGGCAAAGTTGTTCTAAACCAAAGGCCTAAGGGCATACAACTATTAAGAAATACTTAAATTTCATTCAATAATAATGTGCATCAGGGAGGTCTATACTGACAGTTTGCAGAGAGATTTAGACATCAGGGATCTTTTTACTGCTATTCGATTATTCAAGGGGACTATTTAGTCAACTCACAGTTTTCTACTCAGTTTTCCTTGCCTATAGAATGATTCCAATCAATTCTGTTTCATCAGAAAATTTAAATCTGTCCATAACAAAGGGCAGGAACAATTTTCAGGGCTGGAAGAGTGAACTCTGAGTTCCTCTTCTGCTCTTCCAGAAAGCATTACTACTGGAAGGAGTATCCATAGGTTTCACAGTACTTACAACTGAAAAGTACCAGGCTGCAGCAAGCAGCTTCTTAAAACCTGACCTTTTTCTGCTCATTTTCAGCCCCACTCTAGGTATCCTTTCTACCAAATCCATCCAGGAAAGAAAAACTGAATAGCCTTTCTCTCTGTTGATAAGTAATTAACCCCCCTTCCTACTCTACCAAGTTGGAACTGCGTTGCATTAAGTAAAGTAGGCGATACCAACCTTGTAAGAGTTCAAAAAGAACTGAGTTCTCTCAAATTATTGACTCAGATTAAGGCTGAGGTTATGGATATCATTATTGTTTTACAGATTTTCAGATTCATATGTTTACTGAGCACACAGGAGCCTGCCAAGCATAAGCACACACACCAGGAAGCTCCAACCTGCATCCCGGCAAAGGTACTTCACACTGTCAGGTAGTTCTGTTTTTGCTGTGCTTCACAGGAGCCTGAGAAACTGAAATCTGCTCATGCCTGCCAACTTCTGCAGGCAGGGTAAGCACAAATAGGCAAAACCAGAGTAAGCACTAATATGCAAAAACAAAGATCAAAGAAAAAACCCAAAAAGATTCTACCTAATGCTGCTACACACTCAGAATTACAGTAGGTCAACACACAAAGGAAGCTGAGGATGGATCTGACTTCAGTCAGGGAAAGGTCAGTTGGTTCCAGGTTTCTTGGAAAACTGGAGAAAAGCACTGGATATTGCTCCAGGGAAGATCAAGAAGGAGAGGTCACAGCAACTTATTTCTGAGACAACGTGAGAGTACTAATCTTAAGCAATTGGGAAGACCAATCCTTACTAGGTCTCTAAATATAACTTTCATTTAAATTGGAAAAAAGTTAAGAGCTTCATGTTGAAACTGTGCCCACCTGAATGTTAGCAAGCAGTATATTTTCTAGTGATAAAAGGAGTGCTATTATATGTTAAAAATTGATATTTAAATACAGTGAGCTGCTGGAACATGTTTGCATTACTTTAGTAAAACAAACACAGAAACACCCACATTATCACAATTTGGAGGAAGAGAGTACCAGAAAACAGCATTTCTTGGGTACTGTCGTCAGTGCTACACAGTCTCTAGTGAAACATTTGCCACACATACAAAAAGGTGTAAAAGTGAAATATAGTAATTAAGACCTGGGCTTTATCGATTGTGTGGCTTAAGTAATTTTTCACCACAAACATAAGATTTAATAAGTAGTTAAAGATCCTGACTTGGCTGCAGTCGTTAGCATGTAATTGAACTGGTAAAAAAGATCAGTTAAACCTACGTTGATTACCACCTTATCTTTGAAAGGCAATTAAGGACCTCAATCATTGCAACAAGATTTGATTGTGCAGCCTCTATTGGACATTGATCTTTCAGCAAAGCACAGTTACATTTTCCATTAATTTACAGTAACACAGTTTAACTGGGATACCTGAGACCACTGACCTGGGTAAGATGTAATGCTAAGCACTCGTTTAGGTTAAGATGCCCCCAGTAGTCATTACTGTTTAAAAAGACTGCTACAAGAAGTGGCTACCTGATCCTCTGGGCTAGGGCTAAGGTTTCATTAATCTGAAGTAGTTGTTAAGTGAGGTGAAACAAAGCTCCCTGCGTTTTTATGTCATCTCTCGTTTAAACATCATTCTTGAATACAGTGAAGAGATAATTAAGACAAGACTTACAAGATAAACTGCACTTCATTTCACATGGAAGGGGTGCAGAGCAAATCTGCAGAAAGTTAGAAGGGTCATTTTATGCTTCATCTATAGAAAAATAGGTGTCAACATTAGTGTGTTTCATATACAACATATGCAGAGTATAATACATGAAAAAGGAGGCTGCTAGTTAGAACAATTAACAGAGGAATTAACAAAGCCTGGCTCCCTACAAGTCTGCCTTTTGAAGCAATGGAGTTACAACACAACCCAAAAGGTCCTTTCAGGCAAGAGTCAGGTGCTGTGTGCAAACAAGGCACCTTGGAACAACCACACTGCCAGCAGCTCAGCTTTAAAGCCCACTTCAGGGCTACTCTTCAGTTCATTTGGAGTGCTCCACAACAGAAGACAGAGCTCTCCTCATACCCAGTGTCCCTTCAGGAGCTGGCTGCCACAAGACAGGAGGAGTTCATAGGGATTAGAGAGGTAAAGACGAATGGTTCAGCTCAGAACAACAGACAGGGTGCTCATCCTTGCTTGCCCTTCCCATGTTCCCCTGAGCCTTACAGAAATATTCGAGACAAGACAGCATTGATCTCCTTGAATCTTCTTGGCCCTCAACATTTCCATCTTGTTTTCAGGCCAAAACTTAAGATAGATGATTAAAAAATATACTTACTAAGTATTTATAGCAAAAAGAGACTTAAGGCCAGTTGAAGTATTTTACCTTTGGTTGAAGACAAGCAGGTAGGTTTACATTCATACTCAAAAATTATTTTTGTCATGATTTAGTAACTCAAGCATTATCCCTTATAAATAGCCTGTTTTCCCTCTTAATGTCTGTAACAGGTCACATACAAGCCTTAATGAAATGAAGGAATGATACCATATTTGCACTCTGCCCTCCGACATCTTCTAGTTCATCCTTTAGCATGATCAACTTCATAAGAGCAAGAGGTCTATTGATTTTCATGTAATACAAGAAAATATTACATTTGCTTAATTGTTACACAGTAAGATCATTGAACAAGAAATCAAGTCTCTATTTAATGCTGCGAGCAGCACAGAATTGCAGAGATCAATAGGGTAGTTTGTCAGAGATGTTCTCTAAGGAGACTTGCCCATCACTGTATGGACAAGGAGTCATGTTGCCTGCATTTATCGAAAAACAGGTAAGCAAAGTCAGCAGTACACATTATCAGAAATCAAACAAGCTGCAGTGAGTGGAGGTGCAACTCCAATGAAGAGCGGTATTTATAGTCTAGTAATTAAAAACTATTTTATCAACCCTGCGTAGAGACTGAACCTTTACAGCAAAGTATTGACCATATCCATGGCAATGAATGATAGTATCTGACTTTAACTTATGAGCTGCAGTTATTTAACTTCATCCAATACAGTGAAAATCAGTTCTAGAAAGATACTAACTGTAATTTTTATTATTAAAGAGGCTCCTTGTGATACCATCTCTTCAGCTTTAAGACCCATTTACCTCACGTCAAGAGTATGCTCCAAAATTAAAAAGAATAGTACCAGCACTTCTATGATTAAAATGTTTTTTAGTGTTGCTTTAGAAAAACCACATGTATTGCTTCATTAAGTGGCAAACAATTCCATTATCTGGAATTAAGTAAAAAAGTGTTTAAATGAAATTATACTGTAGCTGTAGCTTGATAATCATTTATTTAGGAATGTGGATTCCCCTCCATCCCCAGTACCCACCCATTTTACATTTATCTTCCTACTTATGACAACTGAATAATCAACTTAATGTCACCAGACGTTGGGATTTGGAACAGACAGCAGTTTTCACTGGCACTAAAACTAGACATAATATTGTAATACACTCTATACGGGTGTTTCCATTGTTTGAACTTACTACCCAATAATTCCATATTTCCACCATCCAGTTCCCTGAAAGCTTTTTCTTTGGTTCCAACTGAATATGTCATCCCATTATCGTATGTGCATGTTACAGCTGTGCTCAGTTACAGGTGGAGAAATCAGCTATTCTGCACTGAAAAAACAAGGGTAGAATTCTTCTGATTCTCCTCTATTAATGAAAAATAGCAATTTGTAAATTAGCACAGAGGCCAATCTTCTAGATTACTTAGGGTCTGTTACTTACCTATAAAGAAATAACAATAAATATATATAAAGCATATACAAATAAAATAAACATACATATAAAGTATATAAAGCAACAACAGAAAAAGCAGGTATTTGGAGTTCAAGAATTGCAAAAGATACAAACATAAAACATATTTTAGATATTTTATTTAAATATTACTTGAAGAAATATGACACAGCCATTTGTAGCTTCTTTGGGTGGTATTTTTCCAGTCTTCCAGGCAACTGTGACTAGGAAGTGCAATGGATTCATCCAGACACTTGCAGCTATGACAATTAATGCATTATGAAACATCCAGTCAAGAGTCTAAACCTGAGCAGCTTCATCTTTTCAGAGTAATTCTGAAAAGGTCTAATGTATTCACATTTTCCTTGCCCACATGCTACATTTCAGTTGTCTAAGATGTATTGCTTTAAATTAGCATAATTTGTTCAGCAGCACTAGTCACTGACTTTCATAAATTCTACCTCTCTTGGAAATATTAATTCTTCTACCAAGGCTTTTAACTTTTTCAACTTTACTAACCTCTGCAAAAATAAATCTCTTACGACCAAGAAGTCCATGCAGCTTCCTGAAGGCAGGATGTTAAGTCAAGAAATACACTGTAAAAAAACCAAACAGTTGCCTTCAGTTGTCTTTAGTCAAAGGGAACAGATATTTGTAGCAGCTCTAACACAGAAACCCACCAGAGGACAGGTACTTGAGGATGTGATTTCAGTACATTGCTCCTTCATCTTCTTTATTTAGAAAATAAATAGTAACTGGGCCATGACTTGTATGAACAGTCTCTGTGACACTGACAAAGAACCAGGAGCCAATTCCATA
>JBCJKH010028644.1:22286-35725 GCA_039877255.1 Loriculus beryllinus | reverse complement strand
AATGAAAAGGTTAAGATCATCATGAGCTGTGGAGAATCCCTCACAGGAACAGTGGACAGTATTTTAGCAAATAAGTGAATAGGTTAGACCATAAGAACACTGAATAATGTCATGCAGGGTCACAGCAGTGGTCTGTCTAGGCCAGTGGTCTTTCTCCAGCAGTAGCAATAGGAGATGCTGTTTGGGGACAGCATGAGGACCTGGCTGCTTTTTGTGCTCCATTCCTTGTTTGGTACTCCAGCATTCACAGTTTTGTACTGGGGGTATCAAAAGACCTATCGCTTTCCAGTCCTTTTACTGCCCATTTTTAGTGTCGTTTTGTATCAGCTTGTAAAATCTCCTGCAATCTAATAGCCTGAAACCAGTGAGGTATTTGTTGATTTTTGTTTTGTTGTATGTCTATGTGCCCCTTCTATGGGGGGAAAAACCCAAAATGAAACATGAATTACCACAGAGAGAAAACCTGCTTTTAGAAGGATTGTCAGTGGGATAAGACCAAGGACAAATATTGGTGAATTGGCATCTGCTGATAAAATGCTAAGCATATGAGCAAAGAGCTAAGTAGAGAATAAACCATTTGTAGTAGTACTAAAGAGAAAAGTACCCATTGTTGAATCAAATGTTTTGATTTCATCAGTCTCTGCTCAGTGGGGATGTCCTGGGCTTATGTAGCCTGGGAAGAGTTTTGGAAATGACTTCTAAGAGGTAGGAGGGGAGCAGAAATTGCCAAGCCATTCTTTATTTTCCTTTAAAACTATCAGTTATTTGGCAGTAGGGATTGACAGAGGAGATAAAAAAATGCATTGCTTTGGGAATCTTAAAGCAAGTGGAACAGCCAAGAAAGTGGCCACACTTGGCAATGGTGGGGGATACTGGAGTCACAAACCCGCTAAATTGCTATAATGGAAAGGGATGCTTTCCGCTACCTGAGAAGAAGTAGTTTCTGGGAGGGTTGGGTGGTGCCAGTCATTTTTCTGTACTGTTTCAGGCAGGTTCTGTCAAGAGTTGTGCAGAACCCAAAGCATGTGTGTGTGCATGTTCTACACTCTGTGATTAATGCTGTTTCCTCAAGCGACCGTATAAAATTGTGCTTGGCATCTGAGGTGTTCCACATGTCATGGTACAAAAAGCACTACAGTTTATGTGAATAGTTTGTGTGTGTGTGCTTTTTTTTCTTTGGGAAATGATCAGTGTCAGGATATAGCTATAAGAATATAGGGACTGCATATATTTACAAGAGTTGACAACAAACTTAGCACTGCTGAACAACAAAAATGTATTAACTTTTTACGTGATTTATAGTAGGCAGATCAGAATAAAGGTATAACTAACTTCCTACAACCTGAAGAAGAGGAACTCTCACTTTTAAGTAGATCCTTATTGCAAAGTTGGGTCTTGCTGCCCACATCACTGTGAACATTTTTGTGCAGAAGTGCCTAGTGGGCACAAGGTGCAACAAAAGAAAAGCATTTGAGAAAATCAAATTAAAGGTCCTTTTCAGGTTTTTACTGCTCATAAATAGAAAAATACATTGTCCACAGACATCCGTGAGACAGTTGGCACTGTCCTTTTTTGTGTGACAGTATTGGTTTCCATGTACAATGGGTGTATGAACAGGAGCTGCAAGCAGAGATGTGTAAGTAGTGGCCATAGCTTTGGTTCTGCTCAAAGCTTGATTTTTCATGGAAAAACTGTATTAACTGCAAGTAACTTTTTACCATAGCCAAAGGGCCCTGGCAACTGATTTCTTACATGAGTGAAGATAATTCATGATAAAAAAGAAAATAGCCTCTATATGATGTAGGAACATAATGCAGTTTTAAAGGGCAAGTATTTTGAGTGTCTGGCCGCATCAGGAAGTCCTGGGCTTGATTTCTAAAGCATCAATATCTAGAAGTCTCAGACAACATATGGGCTGTGAGTTTTGAGGACTGCTATTGGGATTGAGACCGGCATAAGATAGTTATGCCTCTTGGCCCAGGGTGCCCAGGAGGCCTATTTCTAGCCTTTGTTGTAGACTTAAGAGATTATTGATGATAGGATGCTGTTTAAGTACAACAGAATAGTGGCAGTGCCAATGTATTAAAGAAAACACCTGTTAAAGAACAATTGGACACAGTTTGCCACAAAACTCAAAACAAATATTGAGGCTTCTAACTTAATGGCAGAATGCATGCCAAGTCAATGAATGAGCATGTTGGTGGCACTGAAAACATTTGCCCTGAGGTGCTAAGCGTATGCTTGTTTGCTTGGAAAAAACAATGATACAGAAAGACTATCTTAAAGAGACAAGAGCAAATAGAAGGTACTGGCATTAAGGATGTGATTGGGAATTTCAGATACATTTCTGTGATATGTCTGACATGCATTCAGGCCATTTGCAGTGACATATGGATTTAGTTAGGTAACCTCTTGCCAACTAATTGCAAATAGCAGGATGCAGAAGAGGAAAGGGTGTCTTATAGGAGATAAGACAAGCTTGCTGGTTTTGAAGCTTTTAGAGCTGGCACCATTTAGTTCTTACTTTTTTTCTTTCACTCAGTTTATCTGGAATTAGTTTTCATTTCTTTTCCAGCTGTGCCTTTTTTCACTCTTTCAGTCCATTGGTTGTCTTTTCTTTGTACTCCTAGTTTTCTTGTGGATGCACATTTTCCTAAAGCTGAATTAGCACTGGCTGAGAGCTGCCATTCCTGTCAAAGATTGCTGTCCCTGGTTGCTTCAGAAAAGGATAACATCCGAGATGTCTTTTAAATATTGGACTTATATGCAACATTTCTTCTCTAGTACTTCTGAGTCTTTATAGCTTTTTCTCGCAAGCCAAATCTGTTCCTGACAGTTTGAGGCAAGCAACAGTATAAACAGCCATATGGCCTTTTTTTTTTTTAACCAGTTCCAAAAGAAAACCCATAAATTTCATTAAAAAGGTAGTTTAAAGACAAGACTACATGCCTCAACTCAGGCACTTTAAGTGAATAAAATGAAGTAGAGCTGTTTATGTCCGAGGATTGTGGTACAAAGGTAAATGGTTTCTATTTGGATGCTTGCTGGTTTTTTTGTAATCAAGGACAAAACCAGCAAAGAATGTCTAGTGTGGTTCGATATGCTGCTCTGGATGCAGCTGGCCCGAGTGAAATGTTTATCACTCTGATCTGCTCATTGCAATGAAGCTTCTCCCCAGGGGAGCGTGTCCTCTGGTGTGCCAGTGTAACCAGCAGCCTGTGCAGTTGTGCTTTAGCAGAGCTGCAGGACTGGCAGTCCAGACAGTCCAGTTTGCAGAAGCATGTTAGAAAATACAGTAAAGTGTTCAAGGAAAAAGGGAATGTCAGAACTGGATTAGGGATTGATTGTGCATGCAGTTATTTGGCACAGCCAATGAGGAAATAGTTTTAGTAAGGGGGAGGGGAGGAGGAGGAAAGGTGATGCCAAGCAAGTATGAACAGAGTGGGGTTTTGTAGTTTCTTGACCTGGCTTTGCTTCAGACAGCACAGCCTGATTGAGAGTGCCCTAAGTTAATGCAGTCAGGGTTGCAAACTTGATATCCGGAATATATGCTGTTGCTATTATTAAATCCATATGGCTTCATGGCAGTGTCCATGGACTAATATAAGAATTGGGAGTGCATATTGGGGTCCAAGGGGTAGGAGCTGGGGGTGGGAGCAGGATTGGTGTATTTGACTTCTGATTAGATACTGGTAAAACCAGTCATGGAACACGGCAGTTCTTGGGTGGGATTTGGCTGCAGATTCAGTCATCAAAATTCAGGTATCTCTTTGTTGGGCTTTAGATCATTACTTTGCTGTAGTTGGAGTATATCTACTCAATACAATTAGTGGACTCTTGACAGCCATAGAGTCACCAGGTATCCACTTAAAATTTAGATGAATCATTTTCTAAGCTAAACTAGGACAGGAGTTTCACTGTGTAAGTCACATGTAGACTCCCATATTCAGGTTTCTGAGTCTCAAATCTCATCCCTTAGCCTCCACTTGTTTATTAGAGATCCTACCAGGTCACTGGCTGGAAGTCCAGAATGGTGTGGTTCCTATGGTAGTAGGTCCTGTATCATAGCTGTCAAACCCATGTGGATGACAGAGCACACCAGGAACTTACAGACACACAACTGTGTTGTACCCTTTATGTGTATATTTTATAAGAGATGCTGAAATACGCTGTAAGGTCCATTTAAAAAGCAAACAAAAAAACCCCACAAAACTCCTTTTTTACTTATGGAAGAAGATGGAAGACTTCAAGGATCTGATTCCATGGAGCTTATTAGAGAGAAGACAGAGAGCTGTTTCCTGGGTACTTTCATGAGGACATAAAGGACTCTTAAGTACCCACTGGACCAAAGTGTCAGCAGACCTGAGGGGTTCAGAATGGGGTTGTACATGAAGGCCAGGTGCCTTTTTTGAAGACTTACTTAAGCCAAATTTGAAATACTGAGCTCAGGGTATAACTGATATGGAGGGGGAGTGATCTGTGGGATGGAAGGGCAGGCATTCTTACGAGACATCCTGAACTCTAGGTCTTGCTTTTGCATTTTTCTGCTGTCAGTTTTATTAAATGAGTTCAAATGTCTTACAATTTGTCATAAGATTTTTAACATATGAATGTTACAGTTTTTGCAAACTGTAGGGAGGGGCTTCTAGCTTTTGATACATGTAAGCTTGAGATAAATGTGTAGCTTACAGCTTTTAATTTCCATGGTTTTCCATGATTTTGGTTTGTTTCTTGGTTTGTTTGTTTGTTTTTCTTGCATTAAATGGTTTCCAGTTGTGTGTTTGTCGTACAGGAATACCTTGTTCTCCTGGATCAAGACCCGTTTGAGATAGAAACTCCAGGATGTCACTCAGCACTTATAAGAATGAGGAATATGTAGGTCATCAGAAGATAAAGGGGAAACACGTTTCACAACCAAATGTGCTGATCAGAGCATTCACTTCCCCAGTGGTTATAGGAGGGTATGCTTGCTCCAGTAAGACAGGAGATTTCCTGAGGAAAATCAAGAACAGAGTGACTGACCAAAGCTTGAGGGTAATCTCTTGGCATTTTTTCCAGCAGGAGGAAGACTTCAACAGAAACAGCACATGTGTTCTTTTGTACTCTAGGGTATGTACAGTCTGTGAGGAGGAGAGGATAGTTTCTCCAGGGAAACAAAAGCAAATTTGAAGGTGGAGAATCTGGCTCCATTGGGAAGCAAATTAGGTTTCTCCATCCAGGTCTTTTCAGTCTCAGTACTGTGTGCATCTGTTGTCTTTTGTGCAAGGTGGCCTTGGTTCCAATACTGTGCAGATATCAAATGCATTGTCTCCCTTTTAAAAAACTTTGGCAATTAGTTTCTTTATAGTCATTACAGAAGACTTGTAAAGGTGGAAATTAAGAAATACAGTGAAAGGTGCTAGTTCTGTGGGCCATATGTCTGTTATGTAGGGAATTTTTGCCTGCTTAACCTTTGGATGCAACTTTTAGTTGTAGGCTGATTCTGCTAGACAAGGTCTAGATGCCCAGTCATGAGCTTTTCTTGCTGTACAAACTGAGTATCTAGTTCACTGCTTGTCTCCAGAGAGAAGAGCAGTCAGACTACTCGTGTTATCGCTGTCATCAGCCTGCTGATTAACTTGGGTCCTCCAGCTTGTGCACAGGGAACCTGCTGGCAGCTGGGGCAGTCTCCAGCTGGAGAGGTTAGCTGTCTCTTGTGAAACTCGGGAGCTAGAACCTTTGCCTTACCTCACACCGTAACTACATGATTACAGTCTGCAAATGGTTGTGTCTGGCTTTCAGACTACTTCATTAAGAGTTAATTTGTATGCACGTTTGGTTTTCAAAAAAAACAACACACATGACTGATCCACCCTATCATAAATTTTTATAATGATAAGGTGGTGCGGGCTCATCTAAAATTCCTTCCAAAGGCGGTGTCAGATTTTTACTTTAGTCATCCTGACCATCTTTTCCTTCCCTGTATTTTTGCCGTAGCAAGGCTTTGTTTACATGAGCTGGATCCTAATAGTTCTACTCCCACTTCCACCCCTACAAGCTCTTTTCAGTATATTGTAGATTATCATTACTAAAAGTTCATATTGGCTTCTTTATTTTTTGTTAAGGAGCATTTATTCTCCTTGAATTCTTCTCCTTAAAGCACCTTCCTCAATGCTTCACTTCAGGTTTGCAGCTGATGGTATGAGGAGTCTGAAGTAATTCAGTGTGACTGTCTAGGATGTAATGGAGGGAGAAGGGGAAGGCAGCAGGTGTATAAATCTGACTGGGGAGTAAATTGTCAAAAGGAAAGAACGGACTTCAGTCTCCATTTGCTGATGAGGATGGAGGTGAGGGAGTCTTTAGAAATTAGCTAGTGTGTGCATGTTTGATAGGCTCAGTGGAAAGAACAGCTAGGGAAAACAGTGATTTAGACAGGAGAAAATTTGGAGGAGGTCAGGAATTGTTATTTCCTTTCTCCTCATCCTGCAGTAAAAATTCAATGTTTATAAGGTTTTAAGAAGCACGGGAGAAATAGAAGTTAGAAAAGGGCTGACAGCAGTGCTGGCGAGGAGTCAAGGTGCTTTGTTTTGCTTTGTGCTGACATAAGCATGTGCATAATTGATGCAAGTGAAATACCGTGCACTCTTATTGCTACCTTACCTCCTCTTTATGCAATCTAGGTAAAAATGTTCACAATCTACTGCATGTATCTAGAAGGTCAGACAGCATGATGCCATCAGCACCTTAACCCACAGATGAGTAGTGTAGTGGTAATGCAGCTTCCTTGAGAGCTCCTACCCTGTACCTACTCTATAGCTATTTTCCATAATAGATTTATGAGACCCTGTAATGTGCATTCAGGATCTATGAAATGCAGGGCTTTACACTGATAAATCCTCTATCATGAACCAAGATCTTGCCTAGAGCCGGAGACTGAATTGTGCCGACTCTTGCCAGTCATAATGGGTAAGATGTGTGGGTTTGCTGTTTTGTCAGGTGAAACTAGGGTAATGTCAAAGAAGCCTCAAGAAGACCAAAAGAAACAGATGTAGGGAAAAGAGTTGTGCTCTTGTTTGGCTTTAGAACATGGGGGTGGGGGGGGAAGAAGGGGGGAATTCTGGCTACCAGAAGCACAACAGGAAATACAGTGTTTCACAGGTGCTACCATTGAAAGTGTTTGGAAGTCCAGGTAGCTCTCTGGTATCTGACCTTAGCTGACATATAGCTTAACTTCTCCAACTTGATTCACAGAGAAAGGGATGGAAGCCTTTTTGCTGTAATACATGCATTCTTGGGACCTAGTGGCCACTAGTGAATTTTTGGGATCCAGAAATCAGGCGACCATAAAATTTAGCTGTAATCTACTTGTACGTCTTAAGAGTTGATGAAGAAGATGGCTTCTTCACAGTCCATAAAATGCAGACCCTTTAGAAAATATTGTAATTTCTAAGGAATTTGTTAATGAAAATCATACAGAAACTTAGTGTTGAGCTAAAATTTCAGTTGGCTGGGTTTTGTACGAGGTTTGTGTATGGTGGGGTTTTCCTCTCCCCTCTTCTAAGGAGCAAAAGGCCGCACCCTGATTTCAGTGTGTGACACTTACATACATACACAGATGGTGTTCTGAAAGAAATCTGTGTGCAGATAAAGCTTTTCATAGTGTATTCAAACTGGAAGTTGGATATGAAGGATGTCAAGTGGTCTGCAGGGAATGGGAGATGTAATTCAGGAGGCTGGGCCAGGATCCACTGTCCTAAGCCACAAAGCTTTATTCCACATTATATCTAGTTTTCTAAGAGTAAATTCAGGTTTACCCCAGCCTGAATCTCATACGCTAAGGTAAACCTGGCAAAACTAGCTTCTTGTGATGCTTCTTGCAGTGTTTAGCATTTTCTTATTTGTAACATTTCCCAATGCAGGCCCTTGGGATGAAAAAGCTCACTTTCTCTGATACTGGGTTTTCTTTCTAAATGGGACATAGTTTTTTATATGCAAGTTACAAGTCTGTGTTGAAAGCTCTTCCAACTGTTAAGTCTTTCAACTGAAAGTCAGTCTTTGAACAGTTTCTTTATGTTTGGAATGAAAAGCATATCCCTGATTCACCAGATAGCTTGGGTCCATTAAAGATTAGTTGCCCATTAATCATCTATTACTTTGTTACAACAGTCACAGAATAGTCCACAAAGACACATGCTAATGTTCAGTCCACTGGTTTTGTAAGGGCATTTCTTAAAGAGCAAGTAATGTAGAAGGAAACCATAAATGCACAATTAGTCAGATTTGGTATTACTGTAAATTCTTCACATTGCTTAAAAATAGATGTCGCTTACATGTTATACAATGTATCAGCTCTTAAATTTGGTCGTTATGTTTAAATATGTAAGTGTTTCAATAGTGCTAAATAGTTTTATACTTGTTCTAAATTAAGTTCTTCTGGCAAAGAGTTTTTTATTTTGTTTCTATTGTGCTCCAGACTCTCCTACAGATTTTTGGTGTGGTGGCTGTGGCTGTGGCAGTGATTCCTTGGATACTCATCCCCTTAATTCCACTATTTATTCTTTTCATTTTTCTTCGACGATATTTCTTAGACACTTCAAGAGATATTAAACGTCTAGAATCCACAAGTATGTAGTTTGGCGGGACATAATGTTAGTTCAAAGCCTGCTTATTATTATGTGAAATGCTAGTATTTTATAGACAATCCATCAAGGATTTTTTTCTTTTCTATGCAAATAACTTCCTTATTGCTTTGGTTCAACTAGTGAATTACATGCTTAGCTTCTGTTTTGCATAATGATAAACTTCGGGTATGTCAGTTTTACTGTCTGTAAGTAAAGCTAGTTCGGAACATGCTAAGTCGCTGGTCATTCGGACCTTGCATGCACATACTAATGGTATTTCTGACCTAATCTGGCTCTTGTGCTTGACTGTAGCTTCACTATGGTATGAAATATTAAGCATTATGAATAACAAATATGGGTGCATTAATAAAGCTCAAAGAGTTTCTTCAGTGACAGCTATTGTTAAAGACGTAAGACATTTTCTTGTATAAATTAATATGCCTGTATGTCTGACTGGTTCTAATTGAGTAAGAGGACTATGGTTAAAAGTACTGCATATTTATTCTAAGAGGATGCAGCACAGTAACTTGTGTGGTTAAATATAAAGTAGTAGGATTAAAGATTAGTGTGGTACAAAAAGAATTAAATGTTGTCCTTCAGCTATTGCTAAGTTATTCTCATTTCCCTTTGTAGCTAGAAGTCCAGTGTTCTCCCACTTGTCGTCATCCCTCCAGGGACTTTGGACTATTCGGGCTTTGAAAGCAGAGGAAAGATTTCAAAAATTATTTGATGCACACCAAGACCTTCACTCAGGTTTGTGATGAATTGACGTGAAAAATCAAATCTTTGCTCTGTAGGAGGGAAATATCTTATGCCCTCAGCAACATGTATGTAATGTGCATTAAACTCAGTAGGAGCTATGCATCCGTCTCTTTAGGGTAAAATTTCTCTATTAGAACAAAAACGTTCCTGTCTGTCTAGATTTTGAGAGTTTACTTTGGACTGTAATACGATTTGAGATAGCCACGCACATGTTTTAACAATGTCTAAGATAAACAATTTAAAGTATGCCTGATAAGAATATTTAAAGAATATTTTTTGACATTTTCTTGGATTCCATCTTTAAAAAGAGAGGGGGTAGGGTGGATGAACAAGCTCTATTATGAAGAATTTAATATTGAGTGCTAGGAGTAGTCAGAGATGATTATTATAAATCATCTTGGAAAAGTTTCATAAATCTCACTTCTTTTTTACTTTGAGGAGCTTTCAGGGCTCAAATCTAATATATGGTATTAACATGACTAGAAGGTGTAAAATATTAGTATTCTGCAAGCATAAGTTATACAATTCAGGTTTGCATTGCGATTCTTTGCCTTCTGTCAATGAGATGTTCTCTCTTACAGTGTTTTTCAAGATGCAGTAGAATTAAAGTTCACAATAGTGTGTTTGTTAACTAAGATCTTGTATTTCCTTTGTCATGAGGCATGCAAGTGTGTTCTGTGGCGTTTTTTAAATTTACAAGCTTCTAAGGTTTCAGACCAGACCAGTTGATCTTTTCTGAAGCACAGCTTACCACAGGCTATAGAATCGCATACACTGAGCTCTGTGTAGAGCCCCGTAAGTTGTGACTGGGGAAGAGTATCTTCAGGGAGGCACCCCTATCTTTGCATTTCCCATTTCTTCCTATCTTCAAGTCACTAGTTACCTGGCCAAAGCAATGTTACAGCAGCTGATAGCGAGGGAACACAAAGTTGTTTCTTAAACTTTTTAGTCAAAGACATCTTTAGTCAGTAAACTGTGTATAAAAGCTTCACTATAAAAAGAGGACTGTAACCTTTAGAAGAAATATTTTCGTGTCTTTTAAGGTCAAATCTAAGGAACACAAACACACTATTTTCCGGTCGATTTTATGCCTCTCTCTAATAAAACTGTCAGTTATCTCCACTCCTGGGCAGTTCAGGAACCTGCTTTTGAGATCAAGCTTCAGTGATTACAGTTGCATTCTTTTGCCTACCTACTTGCTTCATCTTGGTGTCTTTTCCACCAGAGTGTTTGAGGTAGAATAGCTTGTTTAGCATGTATGTAGTTTTTGGTCCTTTGAGGGAATATTGAGCCAGCAGTGTGCCTGGGTAGAAAAAGCAGCCAGCAACATCTGTGCTGAATTAACAGGACCACAGCCAGTGGAAGAAAGAAAGTGATTATCCCCCTCAGCACTTGTTAGCCCACATCTGGAATACTGCATCCAGTTTTGGACCCCCAGATGCAGGAAACACTCTAACAAATTGAAGTGCGTTCAGTGGAGGGGCCACTAAGATGGTCAGGGACTAACATGAGACATGTCCCTATGAGGAGAGACTGAGGAACCTGGGTTTAACTCGCAGAAGAGAAGGCATATTGAGGATTTAATACCTGCTGTCCAGTACCTGCAAGGATGTTACCAAGAAGATAGGCTCTTCACAGTGGTGCATGGTGGGAGGAGCAACAACATGGCGTATGACTGTCCGTAGACCACATAAAATGTCTTGTTTAATGAAACCAGTTCCTAAATGTGTGTTTGAGCATATACAGCCAGAGCTGGTGTAGATTTGACTAAGAGGATACCAGCTCTGGACCTTACATGTCTCTTACCATCCTCTCTTCCCCTCAGCTGTCCTCCAGAACATACATGAAGTTCCATTGGCTGTTGATCAGCCCATTATCTGGTTATACAAAATGATCTGTCTTAAAATCAGACTTAGCTCTTCCATTTATATGTAAAAGGAAGATTACTTTGAATCTCTCCCCAACACTGGGCTAAGAAACATTGAAAGAGTTGAAATAGCACTGATCTTTAGCATGGAGTGTACGACAAGCAATTGTAGAATCAGAGTGTCTTGGATTTGAAGGGATCTTAATGATCATCCAGTTCCAACCCCCTGCCATAGGCAGGAACACCTTCCACCAGACCAGGGTGCTCAAAGCCACGTCCAGCCTGGCCTTGAACACTGCCAGGGATGGGGCAGCCACAGCTTCTCTGGATAATCTGTGTCAGGGCCTCACCAGCCTCACAGGGAAGAACTTCCTCCTAATATCTGATCTAAATTTATCCTCTTCTAAAGCCATTCCCCCTTGTCCTGTCACTACATGCCCGTGTATAAAATCCTCTCCAGATTTCTTGTAGAGGCCCCTTTAGGTACTGAAAGGCTGATGTAAGATCTCCCCTAGCCTGTCTCCATAGGAGAGGTGCTCCAGCCCTCTGATCATCTTCGTGGTCCTCCTCTGGACTTGCTCCAACGGGTCCACATCCTTCTTGTGGTATTGGCCCCAGAGCTGTACACAGCACTGCAGATGGGCTGGATGTAGCCTGGTCATTTTACCATTTGGCTTTTTGCAAACCAACACCCCCAAGTCTTTCTGCTCAGATCTGCTCTCAATCCATTCTCTGCCCAGCCTGTATTTGGGATTGCCCTGACCACGGTTCACACTGGCCCTTCTCTCAAGCATGTCAAGGTCCCTTCCTCCAGTGCGTCAACCACACCACACAGCTTGGTTTCGTTGGCAAACTTTCTGAGGGTGGACTCAATCCTACTGTCCATGGCGCCAACATGAACAATGAAGAAAGGGTTGGAATGGTGGGTTGGAATGGTAACCTTCTGCTGTGACTAAGTAGCAGCTGGAACAGTTCATCCAACTGCAGCCTAAGCAATAAATAATGCCATATTTTGTTATGGCTACTTATGGTTTTGGCCCTGAATCAAGCATTTTGCCTTCTATATTGCAGTGTGTTTTCCTGCTATCTCCTGTATCTTGTACTGTAGCATGTTTGTCTGAACTGGAATTTAGCACCAGATTTGGACACCTGGATGTGAGTGCCCAGTGGGGATGTCCACCTGTGAGCTTCACTAAGAGTGAATACATGCATTTAGTCATTTAGTCACTTGCAGCAGTCCTCTGGCTGTATAGAGTAGCTCTTATGGGAGCTTAACCAGCTGCAGCTGCCTTCTAAACACTTGGCTCTGACAGTTGTGTTGTGATACGGTTTAGCCTGTGGACTGTAGTCCAGCTACACCAAATGTAGTTGTACTTCTGCTTTTGTATGAGGTTCCTGAATCCACTAGAGCTTAGAAAAAGGCTTTCACTTCAAATAAATGGACCATACTTCAGGCTGTAAGTTTTTTTTTCCTTATTACTGTATGTTCTACTAGCTGTGGTTGCTATTATGATTGCTAATAGTGGGAAAACTAGATGAGGCCATTTCAGGGAAACTGGACAATGTTCTGATCACCATCAGTCCATGGTGAACATGCACTTGAAGATGGCAATGTTGGAGGGCTTTTAGCAACTTATATTAATGATAATTGTACAGCTCAGTTTTCTAATCATCCACTGGTTTTATGTCTTTGTAAAATACACTTTAGAGGCCTGGTTTCTATTTTTGACAACCTCGAGGTGGTTTGCTGTACGTCTGGATGCCATCTGTGCCATTTTTGTAATAGTGGTTGCTTTTGGTTCCCTGGTTCTCGCCAAAAGTAAGTACAGATGTTAGCAAAAGTTCACCCAGTAATTACCATGTATAGTAATGTCTAATTCTTTTTCATAATTTGCTGTTTCTAATTGTTTAAAAGCTGTAATTAAGTTAAATGTTTCTTTCTAGATCATGATCTCTTCCTTGGTCTAGGGCACTGGGGCTGTATCTGTTTCCCTGCAAATGCTGGAGACAGTTCAGACATCTTCCAGGGTTAGGCATACATCTACCATCACCCCCAAATGTGCAAACAAACTAGCAGATCTGTAGTCTTCACTTCTGAGATTCAGACCAGTAAGAACAAATAAATCTTTTTCCCCACCTTTCATTTGTTCTTTTCTTTTTTTTTGGGGGGGGGGGGGGGGGGGAAGGGGACAGTCCCACAGGGATTTGCT